>JAJOOO010013489.1:0-17070 GCA_029582685.1 Solanum piurae | reverse complement strand
TTTATATATAATTAAGTTTAGAAATTAGATATGAATTAACTTGAATTTAGAACTTGAACTAATTGAACTTAGAACTTGAAGTTTATATATAACTAATAGCTTTATATGAACTTGAATTTAATTAGAACTTGAACTTGAATATAACTAATTCTTGATGACCTTAATTAATTAGAACTTAATAATTAAACTTAATTAGAAGTTGAACTTAATTTGAAGTTAATAAATTAGAACTTTGAACTTAATTTGAACTTTGAAATAAGTACTTAGAATCTTATTGACCTTAATATATTTGAACTTAATTAAAACTTTGAACTTAATTTATAATAACTTGAACTTAATTATAATTAATATAATTAATTATTTGAAATCTTAAACTTAATTAAAATTTATGAATTAATTAAGCTTGCACTTTGTAGATCTTGAAATGTAGTATTTATGAACTAATTAATTATATATATATATATATAAGTAATAATAAATATAATTATTAAGTAATTATTATAAATATATATTAACAAGTTATTAATGTAGTAAAATTATTTTTAAATTTAATTTATAATATAATTGAATATCTATATTTTTGTAGATGAATCATCGTTTGTGGATGTTTAATATGCATTATGAAACTGGTGCTGGTTTGAAACCTAAGTTTATTGACGGTGTTAGAGATTTTATTGAACATACAGTGACACTTGACATTTTCAAGAATAATGAATTGGTTAGGTGTCGTTGTAGTGCATGTAGGTGCTTAAATTTTTTTGAACAAGATACAGTGATGGTTCATTTGTATCATAATGGATTTAAGCAGATATATTTTGTATGGATTGATCATGGATAAATAGATGGATTGAATGGTATGTTTTGTAATTCGATGCCCGTGGATGAATATAATATGCTTGCACCACATGGACAAATTAGGATTGAACGTGATAGGGTTCATGAAATGATCAATGATACTTTCGGGGTTCAAGGTGGGATGGAGCCCGAACAATATTTTGATGAAGCTCCTAATGAAGAAGCAAGACACTTCTATGATCAATTAGAAGAGTTTAGTCGTCCACTCTGTGAAGGGAGTCCGCATTCTGCCTTGTCAGTTGCGGTTAGATTAATGAATATTAAATCAGATTGGAATGTTCCTAATGCGGCTATGGACTCAATGGTTGATCGTTTGGGTGAACTAGTTAATCTGGAGATTAACATACCTAAGAACTTCTATTAGGCAAAGCGTTTGGTTTCCAAGTTAGGATTGACGTATGATAGAATTCATTATTGTGTTAATGGCTGCATGTTGTTGTACAAGACTTATAGTGAATTCGAAAATTGTAAGTTTTGTGGACATGCTCGTTATAAGAGGACTCCGGCTGGAAAGAGGGTCCCAGTTAAGGCGATGCATTATCTACCTCTTATTCCTAGGTTAAAGAGGTTGTATGCATCAATAAGGTCTGTCCCACATATGGGATGACATCGTGAATATAGAAGGCCGCCAAGTGTCTTATCTCATCCATCTGATGGTGAAACATAGAAGCATTTTGATAATGTATATCCTGATTTTAGTAGTGAACCAAGAAATGTTAGATTGGGGTTGTGTGCAGATGGCTTCACACCATTCTCTAATGCTGCTTCGCCTTATTCATGTTGGCCGGTATTTCTTACTCCGTATAATCTTCCTCCTGAAATGTGCATGACTAGTCCCTACATCTTTCTAAGTTGTGTTATTTCAGGTCCCCGTAATCCAAAAAGTTTGATTGATGTCTATCTACAACCATTGATAGATGAGCTCAAACAATTGTGGTTTGAAGGCATTTTGACTTATGATATATCAACTAAGAAGAATTTCGTTATGCGTGCTTCTTTAATGTGGACTATTAATTATTTTCCTGTATACAGGATGTTGTCTTGTTGGATGATAGTTGGAAAGCTAGCATGTCCGTATTGCAGGCAAAATAGTAAGGCATTTACTTTAAAGCATGACCGAAAAAATACATGGTTTGATTGTCATCGCCAGTTCTTGCCAATGAACTATGAGTTTAGAAAGATGAAAAATGCATTAAAGAAAAATAAAGATTGAAAGTGACCCCCCACCTCCATTACTCACAGGGCATCAAATTTGGGAGAGAGTTTCTCAATTACCTAAAGTTACAGAAGCTTCACCTTCTAGACTTCCTGGATATGGTGTTGAACATAATTGGACCAAACAAAGTATATTTTGGGAGTTGCCGTATTGGAAGGACAATCTTCTACGACATAATCTTGATGTGATATACATTGAAAAAAAATATTTTGACAACTTGTTTAACAAAGTGATGGATGTTAAGGGTAAGACAAAAGACAATCCAAAAGCTAGAATGGACATAAAGGAATATTGTAGGAGAAAAGAGTTATGGCTGTAGGAATTACAAAATGATAAAATAGTTAAGCCCAAAGCCAGATTTTCATTCACATTGGATGAGAAATGTGAAATTTCTGAGTGGGTTAAAAATTTGAGGATGCCAGAGGGCTATGCTTCGAATTTAGGAAAGCGGGCAGCTATGAATTAAGGAAAAATGATAGGTATGAAAAGTCATGATTGTCATGTGTTCATGGAAACTTTAATTCCTATCGCTTTTAGCCATCTACCCGAAAGGATATGGAAAACAATCACAGAGATAAGTTTTTTTTTTTTAAAGATTTGTGTTCTGGAAAGTTGTTGGAGAGTAGTGTAGACAGGATGGAGGAAAATATTCTTGTTGTTACTACTAAGTTGGAGAAGATATTTCTATGTGGTTTCTTTGATGTGATGGAGCATCTTCCAATTCACCTTGTACAAGAGGCCCGCCTCGGAGGTTCGGTTCAAACAAGATGGATGTATCCATTTGAAATATTCACTAAGTTATATATATTCACCAAGTTATCAAATGAACTAACATATTTATTATGTTTTTTGCAGGTGGCATCCTGCAAAGGATGCTTCCCGGGCATTAAAAGACAGTGTTAGAAGACTTTATACACAGGCTTATCACTCTTGGAGCGAGATTCCAAACAATATACACCAGACGATGTTTAATGAATTTAAGATATATATTTTTGAGTTAAGTTTAATAATTTTAGTATACTTTACTTTTTTTTACTATTGATCTAATTAACGCTAATAAAAAAAAATTTAGACTATTTTTACTTGGAAGTCGAGGTACAATTTGGTCATTGCGACCACATTTGAGAGGAGGGAATCCGCGAGATTGTCTAGCTGGATAAAGAAAGTTCGGGATACTGATCAATGTCCGGGTGGATGTTGCCTCATGTTTTTGATTAATTGTGTCAGTATTGGAACACAGATAAGTTTAAGGCAACGTCCGTGTTGGATGTTGCCTCATGTTTTTGATGAATAGCGTCAGTATTGGAACACATATAAGTTTAAGGCAATGTCAGAACAAGCCAAAAAGGCTGGAGGCAGTCTTAAGGGTGGCTCGTTGCACACTGGAGGTGCGAGGACCGTTGGAACAATTACTAGAGAGATGGTAAGTTCTAATTCAAATTTTTAAATAAATAATTAGTTGATTCATATATATCGTTATAGATTTCAGTTTTTATTTATAGGAAATAATATTGGGGCGCACTCCCATTGGACCGGAGGTTTGTGAAGAAAAAAGAAAACGAGTCGGATCCGGATGTGTGGGTGGAGGAAAGGGCCGAACGAACTTTTGTAAGTTATTTAATATTAATAATATATATTAATAGTGAATATATTTATGATATGTATATATATTGATGTCAATTTTTATATTTAATATGCAGAATGAGTTTCATCAGTACGTCGCTGAGAATTTAGATTGTTCGGTCCAAATGACACTTGAACTGTCCACCTAAATTTGGACTGAAAAAGTGGTAGGGAGGACACACAAGGGTAGAGTGTATGGTCTAGGCTCTTGAAACGATGTAAGACAACTCTAGTCAGGCTTACAAGGTATTGGATCATCACGTCAAGTCGAGGCACTTGACGATGTTTAGATTGCTGCTCTATCGGCTCAAATAGCACAGCTTACATCGGCACTGGAAGAGTTGGAGCGGAGAAGAGTAGCTGAAGAACAAAGCATGAGTGCGACCATTCAGGAAATCAAAGAACAAGTGTTGAACCTCGTTCGTCGACCTACTACATCTTCCCCTGCCGAGGACACCGATGACGACAGTGACGAGGATGGTAATTTTGTAGATCGCACTCCCTAGTTTAGCTCGCTTTTATGAACTTTTTGAAATTTTGAAACAAATTTTGAAAGACTTTATAAGTCTTTAAATTGTGATTTAGATACTTTTGAATGTTAATTTAAGTTTGTTGTTTTATGTTTTATGTAGCTTCTTTATAATGTTGTGTGTTTGATTGGGCTGAATTAAATTGAATTGCATTTGCAGGTGGGTAGCAAAAACTTTGTGTTGTCAAAAAAATTGCAGAAAAAGCGACGGATAGGGTGGTATTGTCCGTTGCTTTTCTGGGTTTTATTTTTTAAAAAAACCTAGAAAATCGATGGACAGTGTCCTTTAGTCCGTCACTTTTCTGGATTTTTCAAAATTTTTTTCCAGAAATGCGACGGATAGGGTCCTTTAGTCGTCACATTTTTGGGATTTTCAAAATTTAAATTTCCAAAAAAGCGACGGACTGCGTTGCTTTTTTAAAATGAAAAAAAATGAAAATTTTAAAAAAGCGACGGAGTCCGTCGCTTTTTGAAAAGCATCGAGCCAAAAAGCAACGGACATGACTGCATAGCTTTTCATCGATTTTGACCAAAAAAGCGATGCAGTTCGTCGCTTTTGGCTGTCGTTTTTTGGCAATTTTTTTTGTAGTGGCAGGTCACCACCCACGGAGGTGCAACACTCCCCGTAGACCCACTCACGGTCCGTGAGTCATGGGTCGTGGGTCATGCCTTCAACCTGTCCAAAGTCGCCTAAGTGAGGGTAGTTTAGGTAATTTCCTTTTAGTTAATTTGATGTGGGGTAGTTTTACATTGTTTTAATAAACCTATATAAAACTTTTTAAGTCATTAACTAACCCATTCACTTCATAAAATCCTAAAATCCAAATCCGTAACCAACTTTCCCCCAAACAAACTCTCTCTAGAATTCCAAGGAAGAAGAAGAAGAAAGGTGAAGCTAGGGTTGATGAATCAAGTTTTTCTCCTCAAATTCGGGGTAAATCTTCAATAAGGTATGGTAACTCTTCATCTATGGGTAGCTTTCACCCATAGAGCCCCTCCAAAACCCCCAATTTCAAAACTAGAAAACCCAAAAGTTAGGATTTGACTTCAATCTCATGGATTCCTTTCAAATTCGTTTTAATTGATTGAATTATATTTTTTTATGGATATATTGATGATTTTATATGATTTTAAGTTGAATTTCTCAAGAATCCATGAATTACCCTATTTTTTCAAATTGGATCTTAAAGTGTGGGTATTGATTGATGTTAGTAGAATGTTATAGAATTATGAATATTATGAATTGATTTACTTGAAATATGTTATCATCCATGTCTAATGTAGTTATTCTAGATGTGTTGGTTAATTATGATCCATGGTCCTTGAAGGGAAAATTAGGAAAAATTTGTATGATCATGATATTTATGTACATGCTTTATGAATACCTTGAAAGTAATGTGATTATGACTATGATGTAATTGTGGTGTTGTTGGAAGGCTATTCTCACTACACACTTATGAATGAAGTTCTATGATTATGATAATGATGATGTGTTGATTGAAAGGCTATTCTCAATTATACACTTATGAATGATAATGACATGTTGTGGGAGGTTTTCTCACAATATGGGGATTCTTAGGTTGAAAGGCTCTTCTCTCCTATTGAATCTATGAGTTATCTTATGAATGAATGATAATGAACTATGGATTCTCAAGAATGCACTACTTAGTGTGGGTGGGGGTATGGGACTTCATCAATGCATTGCACAAGTAGGCTTTGAGAGTAGTTATGGTGTGTTCCTTTATGTTATGATGACTTATGAAATGAAGTATGCTTAATATGGATTGTTGCAAGAGTTGCTTTCCTTGATATGACTTAATAAATGTGAAGGTTTCCTTGTCTATGAGTATTAACTAAACATGAGGATAAAGAATGGTAAGTATGATTACGGTGGCCTAAAACTGGTACTTAGTATAGATGGGATTATGGGATCTTTATGTATACATTGCACAAGTATAACTTAGGGTTACTTATGAGATGGTTCTATTATGCTATGATGATCTATATATTGAATATGCTTGTGACTTATGCTTTTATACTAAAAGTGCATGATGATTCTCAAACTTGGTAAAGTGCATGCTTTTCAACTAAAATGTCCTTTTTAGCATGATTTTGTGCATGACTATCATACTTAATTAGTGCATTTTTGTACTAATCCATATTTTCTACATTTTCACAAAGTGTAGGTTTCGGTTATTAAGGCGATCTTCTATTGGTTCAAGCTTGGATCGACTACTCTCCTAGCTTGTGGTGAGTCCTCAAGATTCGAGGACGTATGAGTCATTAGTAGTTTCTTTCTAGTACTTTCATTTTCGAATTTATGTTGAAAGGGCTCTGACCCTATTTTTTATTCAAAGATTGTATTAGATGGATATTTGAGACAAGTTAGACTTCCGCTTGCTTTTATAAAAGACTTCGATTGTATGGATAAAGTTTTAAAATTTCCGCATCATTTCTTTTATCTTATGTGATGATATGCTAAGGGCTTGTATGAGACCCCTTCGGGGTCAAGTACGCCATGTTACATATAGGGTGTACCCCTGGGTCGTGACATCCTCGTTACTGGAGAGTATGTATCAAAGTAATACATACCTTCCTTATATCGGTATCCTTTCAGTACAATTCTAGCCTTATATTTGTCAATAGTCTCATCGACTTTCATTTTCCTTTTAAAGGTCCATTTTGATCCTAAAGGTTTATATCCCGGAGGAAGATCAGCTAATTCCCAAGTGTGGTTATTCAAAATTGATTCGATATCACTATTGACTGATTCTTTCCAAAAAGTTGACTCAAAAGAAGATATCGCTGCTTTAAATGTTTGAGGCTCATTTTCAAGTAAGAATGCCACAAAATATGGTCCGAAAGAAGTGGATTTTTGTTGATTGTTACTATGCCTGGGATCCTCGTTAAGTGGTGTATTTTCCATTGATTCTTCCCGTGATTGTTTAGATCTTTCACTTGTCGACTCACATTCAATTTTGTACAGATAAATGTGTTCAAAGAACTCAATATTATCTGAATAAATTACCGTATTAACATGAATTTTAGGATCATCAAATTTGTGAACCAAAAACCGACAAGCCTTACTGTTCACATCATATTGAATAAATACACAATCCACTATTTTAGGTCCAATTTTAACGCTTTTGGGTAACGAAACTTGTACCTTAGCTAAACACCCCTACACTTTGAAATATTTCAAGTTGGGTTTCCTTTCTTTCCATAACTTATATGGAATAGATTATGTTTTCCTATGAGGTACCCTATTTAGTATTCGGTTAGCCGTAAGGGTAGCTTCCACCACAAGATTTGCGGTGAACCAGAACTGATTAACGAGGTATTCATCATTTCCTTTAATGTTATGTTCTTCTATTCGGCCATCTCATTTGATTGTGGTGTGTAGGCTGCAGTAGTTTGATGAATAAGATCATATTCCAAACATATCTCTATAAAAGGAGATTCGTATTCACCACCCCTATCACTCCAAATCATTCTTATATTTTGATTTAATTGATTCTCCACCTCAATCTTGTATTGCTTAAATGCATCAATTGCTCCATCCTTACTAGTAAGAAAATATACACAACAATATTGAGTGCAATCGCCAATAATTGTTATAAAGTACTTTTTCCCACCGCGAGATGATATTGACCTCATATCGCATATATCTGTGTGAATTAAGTCTAGAGGATTTGAATTCTTGTCAGCAGACTTATAAGGATGTTTAACAAACTTACATTCAACACAAATTTCACATTTCCATTTGTCACACTTGAAGTTAGACAATACTTCTAAAGTAATTATTTTTCGCAAGGCTTTGTAATACACATGTCCCAAACGGGTATGCCATAAATCATTTGACTCCAATAAGTAAACAAAAATAGAATTCTTATTAATACTATCAACAACCATTACATTGAGTTTGAAAATACCCTCAGTAAGGTAGCCCTTTCCTAAGAACATCTCATTCTTACTTATTACAACTTTGTCACTAGCTAGGACACACTTAAGCCCATTTTTAACGAGCAGTGCAACAGAAATTAGATTCTTCCTAATAGTAGGAACGTGTAGAACGTTGTTTGAAGTCAACACCTTGTCGGATATCATTTTCAACATTACTTTCTCAGTTCCTGCCATCCTCGTTGTTGTTCTGTTCCCCATGAAAAATTCATAATCCAACTCAGCAGGAGTATACGTTGCAAAGGATTCTTTTGCAGAGCAAACATGTCGAGTGGCACCTGAGTTGACAAACCACTCCTTGGGATTTCCAACTAAGTTGCACTCCGAGATCATTGCACAAAGGCCATCTGCGTCTTCCATCTTCTCCATGATGTTCTCTTGACTTTTGCCTTTGTCCTTGTCTTTTCTTGGAGAACGACAGTTAGGAGACTTGTGACCAACCTTACCATAATTGTAACAATTGCCCTTGAATTTCTTCTTGGCTTGCTCTGACTTTTGTCCGTTGGACTTCTTTCTCTACTTGCCTTTGGTGGGAGTTTCTTTAATAATATTAACTCCCATGATTGTCGAGCTCCCACGAGAATTATTTTTGATGGTCTTGTTATCTTCCTCAATCTTGAGCCGAATCACAAGATCTTCAAGTTACATTTATTTGCATTTGTGCTTTAAATAATTCTTGAAGTCATTCCACGAAGGAGGTAACTTCTCAATCATTGCAGCCACTTGAAAAGTTTCATTAACTACCATGTCCTCAACAATCAGATCATGGAAAATAAGTTGAAGTTCTTGCACTTGTGATCCAACAGTTTTACTATTTGTCATCTTATAGTCTAAAAGCTTTGAAACCACAAACTTCTTCAAGTATGCATCTTCTGTCTTATATTTCTTCTCATGTGCATTCCACAATTCTTTCAAAGTTTTCAATACACTGAAAACATTATATAAGTCATCCTCTAAAGCACTTAAAATGTAGCCGTTACATAGAAAGTCTGCTTGTTTTCATACTTCAATAATCATGAATTTTCCTTTGTCTGACATATCATCAGCAGGCATTGGAATTTCTTCATTGGTAAATTTCTACCGACCAAGAATGGTGATCCAGAAAAATACCCATTGCTTACATCCTTTGAAATTCATACCATCGATTTTTTTCATTCTCTACTGGTGGTTATCAAAAAATTCTACGCCTTCTAGTTGTTTAAAACCTTTTTGCAACTAGTCTAACCTTATATTTATCAATGATCCATCCGGTTTCAACTTTTTTTCGTAAGACTCATTTGCAACAAATTGTTTTACCACCTGAATGTAACACCCCGTATCCAAAAATAAAACATAATGCAGATTTCCAGAAGTTACAAGTGCAACCCACGGTTCCCCATCATTTCAGATTTACTTATGATTAGCTTCCGTATCAGCTTTATTTTTTAGTTTATTATCCTTAGTATGCTCATGTTATGCCAACAGGGTTAACTTGGGGTCACCCGTGATCCGAGGTCCCGTATCCGCGCCTAGGGGGTAGCCTCGGTGCATGACAAACTTGGTATCAGAGAGTGTCCTAGGATGTTTGAAAAGACGCACTAAGTAGAGTCTTTTTCATGGGTGTGAAGTGCACCACATCTAATGAGAGGGAGGCTACAAAGTTTTTAGGAAAAATCTTCATTTTCTTGTTACTCTTATCATGCGTAAGGTATGATCAAATTTTTTCTAACTCAATGTTCTACGTTTCAGTGATCATGCCTCCTTGTAGAGCTTATGCCAGGAATGTGAATGCCAGGAACACAAACGCAACCCCTCCAGTACCAGAACAAGAAGTCTCAAATGCTGAATTCAGGAATGCCATCCAGATATTGGCTCAGAGTGTGGGCAACCAAAACAATCAGCGGGTTCAAGCTCCTGTGAATGATAATGATGGATCAGCAACATCGAGGGTCTGTGACTTTGTTAGGATTAATCCGCCTGAGTTCTTAGGATCGCAGACTGGTGAGGATCCCCATAATTTCTTGGATGAGATCAAGAAGATATTTGAGGTGATGCAGGTGATGAGTCCACAAATTGGACTCATTTAGGGCTATATTTTAATAGAAATTGTGTCCTCAAATGCTTATTTTATCTCAATATCTGATGAAAACACTTAGGTTTTAGGTATTTGAAGTTTGAAGGAAAGAATGGACACTACGTCGCAAAAAGGAATGAAAAGAACGAAGAAATAAAGTCTTGAGGATCTCCGAGTCCACTTGGCGAGTCGCCGAAGGGTCTTACTTCCCCTTTTTTTCTAGTGTGTTGAGCCTTGAAGGAAAGGATCAAGTCGGTGGAAAAAGGAGCTATCGGCGCATCACCGAGAAGTTCCGCAAAGCAGTACCATGTCGCCCAATGACCCAGAGAACGACGATGCTGAAGGCTGGTGCAAGACGATGATGAACTACACCAAAAGGTGAATCGCCGAGTTGATAGGCAATTCCGACTAATGTCGCCGAATGATGTGTTGCAGCACAAATCTGTGAAAACTATAAATACTAGTTAGAGTTGTAGTTTTAGGAGTCGAACAATTATTATAATTTTCATATAGAATAGTATTTTTGATATATTTTTTTCTCTAAGTTTGAGAGGGTTTTGAAGACTTGAAGATCCAAAGGGTTTCATCTTCAAGGTTTTGGACTTGGGTCTTTTGGATTCTTCACTCTTGACTTGTTTTGAGACTTAAATCTTCATACCCATTTGAATGCAAGCTCATTTTGGTATAAATTTTTATCTCTTTAGCATGTCTAGCTAAAACCCCAATTCTTTGGGTGTGATTTTGTGAATATGGGTTAGATTAGTTGTTTGGTTTTGCTTGTTGGTGGTTTCTTTGTTGTTTAAATGTGATTTCGTTTAGTAGTTGTGGTGGAACTTAATGAAATTGTAGTTGCAAATAGGATTTCACCTTTGTGTTTTCAACCTGCTCAAGAGAGAGGACGTAAAAGTAAGACTACTAAATTGATGGCCAGTGTGGGTGGGTCGACATGAGGTTCAGCTCGGGAGAGTGAACCCTAGTCCCATATCCACACACTCAGCTCGAGAGAGTGAGTGGGTTAAGGCGGAGGTTGTTCTTCATGCGGCAAGTGGGTTTCCGAGAGGAACCCACTTGAAACGGGGTAAGTTGCTCGAGAGAGAGCTTATCCCCTTTAAAGTCTAGCCTAGTCACAAAGATTCAATGAATTTACTACCAAAAGCATGTACCCAATGATTTAGTCTATTCCGTGTTCCTATCACATCCCAAGAATCCCGTCTCCATATTAGTATCTTTCTTTATTTTCACTGTTTTTGCTGGTTTTCTTACTTGTTATAAACCCCCATTGTTACTTGAGACTTTTGTGTCACCCCTTTGATTTAATATGTTTTTATTCGAAAATGTTTTTAGCTATGACTAATTAGAACTAAAATTTATTTTTCAATTAATTCTCAAAAGCACTCCCTGTGGGAACGATCCCAACCCTTGGTTGAGTTATTATACTATTGTACGATCGTAGACACTTTCATTGGAAGTTGTGTTTTGATTACGCAAACATCAAAATGACGCCGCTGCCGGGGAGTGGTGTTACTTGAGAATTTTTAGTTTAGTAAAAATTTTGTTCTTCTTAGTTGTAGTGTGCTTACTTAATTTTCAGGTTTTTTGTGTGTGTGTTGAAAGCAAAAAGCATGAGTGTTAATGGTAGTAACGGCAGCCAGGTGGGCCACCAAGACGACATCAGAAATCTCAATGATGTCCAAGAGCCCAACATTAATGACCCCCATCTCATGGGAGGTATTGGGGCCATCCGTTTACCTCCAACCGAGGGAAATGCAGTGTTCCACATAACAAGCACTATGTTGCAACTCTTGCAACTAAAGGGACCTTTTAGTGGATTGTCTCATGAGGATCCTCACGAACATCTTCGAAACTTCATGGATGTGTGCGGACCATTATCTTTCAAGAACATCTCTCAGGAGTCAATTCAGTTAAGGCTATTCCCTTTCTCGTTAATGGGAGAGGCATGCAATTGGCGGAGTTGCCTCGCGAATCTATCACTTCTTGGGAGGAGTTGGTAACCGCATTTAACGTGCAATTTTCCCCTCCTTCGAAGATGATGATTCTTCGGGATAGCATCCAAAGCTTTAAGCGTTTGAAAGGTGAGCCAATCCATGAGACTTGGCTGCGATTTAAAAGTTGGTGCTACAATGCCCGACTCATGGTCTGCCCAACAATGTCTTGCTACAGTACTTTTACCGAAGCCTGGATTCGGTAAACAAATGTGTCGCTGATCAACTTTCACCTGGAGGCCTGATGCAACAACCGTATGCAGTAGCAACCCACCTCTTGGATGATATGACGACCATAAATATGGCATGGTACACTCGTGAAGATCAAGTCTCTCCTCTCATATTCAAGCTATCCAAGGAGCAGATGGAAAAATATAATGAGAGAGACCAAAACATGGCCAAGATCATGACACAACTTGATATTTTATCTAAAAATATCATGGGGGCTGGTGCTCGTGGTGTCAACGTTGTGGGGGTGAGGTGTGCAAACCCTGAGGAGGCGAAATTTGAAGCCTTGTATAATGAGGAAGTCAACTTCCTAACCAACCAAGGCGGTGGTTATCGTTCAAACTACCCAAGGCAGGGTGGTAACCAAGGTTGGGCTAGAGATGAAGGATGGAAGGATCGTGATGGAGAGACCTAAATCCTAATTGGAAGGATAGAGAGAAGGACATGTATGTGCCTCCCCACGAGCGCCAAAAGCCAAAGGATTCAGAGGGCGGTAGGTCTGAGGATATGCTTTCTCGTATCCTCAATAAAGTTGAAGGGTCAAAAAAGATCTTGAAAGAGGATGTGTCAACCCTTAGCCAAACCGTTACCTCCCATTCAGTATTAGTCAAGCAGCTGGAGACCCAAATGGGTCAGATGTCGTCTCACCTAAATCCGAGATAGAAAGAGGGTCTCCCTAGTGACACTATGGTCAACCCCAAAAATGAGGTTTAAAGGTGGACATGCGTTGTTCCACGACATTAACTTAGGCGCTGTTTGGGAGGCAACCCAAAACCATTTATTGCTATATTTTGCTTTGATAAAATAATGTTGTATTGATTGTTCAGATGAAAGTGTGGAGAGTGAATGAAAAGTGCAGATTGGAGAGTTACAGGTCCATTCCACGAATCACCGAAGGGTTAGGCGACCCCGAACCAAACCGCCGTTAGATTCAAGACCAATTCACATTGGAGTCAGTGAAACTCGGTGACCTCAGGATTTTATTGGCGAATCGCCGATCATGTCGGCGATCTCGATGAAGACCGCCGTTTGGACTCCCACAATACAATGAAGGTTCTACAAAATTCGATGAGGCAAATAACTACTTGGCGTTACGCCAAATAGTTCGGCGATCGGGACTAATGTTGCCGAATGGGCAAAAACTGAACGATTTTTCAAGCCAAAAGTTTAAAAGTTTCAAACTCATTCCCTTTTCCTCACTTTTTCATCTTTCCAAACTCACACTTGCACTCTAGTTGTATATTTCTTGCATTTTTGGAGTATTTTTAGTATCAAATTGTGCTATGAGTTGGATTACAATGCTTCCTAGCATCTCAATATCCATTTGATCAGCACAAAAGGTTAGTGTCCCGAACCCCATAACTATCTTGTCAAAATTGTAGTCATTTGCAAATGTGTGATTTTGTCAAAATCTGTTGAACCCCCTGATTGGGTTAAATTGTTTATCTGTCGATTTTTCTTTGATAACCCCACCTTTATTACCTAAACTGTGAAATCTTGTTCTCCGATGCATCGAGTGGAGTTAATGAGTGATGAGCGGTATTCGTATGTTATGGGTCCTGGTCGAATTTGTGGTTTTTTGTGCTTAAATTGCATTTTTTGGGGTTGCAGGGGTGATTTTGAGAAGTTGGGTCAAAAGTAGGCACGTTGGGTCATTCGGTGAGTTGTGACGAACTCGCCGAACTATTCTGCGATTCGCCTAATTATCTTATCTCTCCCTGATTATCATACTTTATTTTTTGTGGCGACGGTAACTTTTGGCGAGAAGTATGAAGCCGCCAAGAGCACTTGGTGACTTGTCGAAAGTTTTCTTATTCGCCCTTTGTCTTCACCCTTAACTCATTCTGTACTACGACCTTCAGCGGGTTGTCTGTGGCTCACCAAATATATTCAGCGGCACGCCGAATGGACTATCTAGTTTTTTTGCAGCTTAATGTCTTTGTTTTGGTTGTCAAATATGTTCTAACATTATCTTAAGACTCTGCGACATGACCAGACCAAAAGTTGCAGGAAGAAACATGCCACCCAGACACATAAGAGCATAAAAGTTCAGAAGAACTGCAAGGAGCGAGAACAAGACAACCAATTTGAGGAGGAGGATGTCTATCGACCCTAATGTCCCTTCGTGGGCTCGAGGGTTCAGCAACGCGATACACGCCTTTGTGGCAGCTCACGAGTTGGATAATATGATCGAGGCTAATATCGCTGCAGAAGCTGAAGCAAAGCGAAAAGAAAAAGAGAACCAGAAGCAGAATGACAACACTCCGGGCACTGATTCCCAGACAGATGGAGCAACTGCCTAGACAGGATCCCTTGTTTACCTCTATCTCTATCTTACTTTATTTTACATTCTGGATTCTTTGTTATTGGCATTTAAGGACAAATATATTTTTTATTTGTGATGGGGTGAGGCCCACCTTTTGTGTGTGCTATTGATATTCGTGTTGTGTTTATATTTGGGTTGTGAGTTTTGATGTCGTTTAAACATTGTTTCTGTGGATGTTTGAGCTTATGGATCCTTTTATTTTAAAATTGCAAAATGATTTTGACCCTTCCAAAAAAAAATTGGCCACCTTTTGTGTGTTGAATGTGGCTGTTCTTTTGCAAAATTTGAGTCTTGGTTTCGATCAATACCGATGACTTGAATAGTGCTCTCAATTAAACGAACATGAATGCGTGGCTACGATGAGGCCAAATGAAGTTACATATACAATATGTGAACTCTTTGCATCTCGTTACGACTAGGCTAGTATCAAATTGAGTCTCTTGTGATGATCATTGCATACTAGCAAAAGTGTAGAGTCTTGTTTTACCGTAGTGTCAATGGCTAGTGTGATGAGCTTACTTTGAACCATGCATGATACATCCTAGAATTTGCCCCGTTGGTCCGATCGACTAAGTAAGGCTATCTCTTGATATGATCTTAGGCAACTTCGAAGAGTGTGAGCCAATTTGACATATACCTCTTTGTGGCCTACCTTGAGCCTTACCTTTCTTTGGAAGAAACTTGATGCAAACGTAACCTTTCTTTACCCATTACCCATAATCCTCATGAAGTTGCGGTTAGTTGAGTAGCCAACTTAGGCCAAAAGCTTAAGTTGGGGGTGTGGTGAAAAGAAAGGGTAAATCAAGAAGTGCAAGAAAATCCTTCTTACCCATGGTTTTTTTTTAAAAAAAGAGGAAAGAAAGAAAGAAAAAGAAAAGAGAATGAAAAAGAAGTGAAAGAAAGTTGTGAAATAAAGTACAAAAGAAATGGGGTTCCCAAACAATCCATGGAAAGTGAATAATATGATGACTTATGAGCACTAAAGAGAATGATGAAAGAAGAGGAAATGAAGTGTTGTGAGTATCACACTTCATGAGAATGAAAGTCAATGAGCCTAAATGACCATATCTTTGCACTCAGCCCCATTACAAGCCTTGAAAAGACCTTTTTGATCTTGAGTGAGCTGAAACAAATGTTGATCGAAAAATATGGGTAAACCTATGGGTGAAAGCATGCATTGGAATCATTCCTTGTGTGAGGGCATTTGAACACTTTGGTTGAGCTTGAACTTGAATTTGAAGCAAGTATTGTGAGCATGAGATTCTTTGATATTGGTGAGTCACAACTTGAATCTTTGGGTACACATTTGATCTATGCATAAGTAACTTGAGTCTTGTTGTGTGCATTCATGATTGAGTTTTGTGTTGCACTGTTCGAGACCTCCTTTTTGAATGGCTAAGCTTGAGTTTGCTTGAGGACAAGTAAAAGTTTAAGTTGGGGGTGTTGACGAGTCCACAAATTGGACTCATTTAGGGATATATTTTAATAGAAATTGTGTCCTCAAATGCTTATTTTATCTCAATATCTGATGAAAACCCTTAAGTTTCAGGTATTTGAAGTTTAAAGGAAAGCATGGACACTACATCGCAAAAAGGAATGAAAAGGCAAAAAAGAACGAAGAAATGAAGGCGTGAGGATCGCAGAGTCCACTTGGTGAGTCGCCGAAGGGTCTTACTTCGCCTTTTATTCCAGTGTGTTGAGCCTTGAAGGAAAGGATCAAGTCGGCGGAAAAAGGAGCTGTCGGTGCATCACCGAGAAGTTCTGCGAAGCAGTACCATGTCGCCTAATGACCCAGAGAACGACGATGCTGAAGGCTGGTGCAAGACGATGATGAACTACACAAAAAAGTGAATCGCCGAGTTGATCGGCGATTTCGACTAATGTCGCCGAATGATCTGTTGCAGCACAAATCTGTGAAAAATATAAATACTAGTTAGAGTTGTAGTTTTAGGAGTCAAACAATTATTATAATTTTCATATAGAATAGTACTTTTGATGCTCTAAGTTTGAGAGGGTTATGAAGACTTGAAGATCCAAAGGGTTTCATCTTCAAGGTTTTGGACTTGGGTCTTTTGGATTCTTCACTCTTGACTTGTTTTGAGACTTAAATCTTCATATCTATTTGAATGCAAGCTCATTTTGGTATAAACTTCTATCTCTTTAGCATGTCTAGCTAAATCCCCAATTCTTTGGGTGTGATTTTGTGAATATGGGTTAGATTAGTTGTTGGGTCTTGCTTGTTGGTGGTTTCTTTGTTGTTTTTATGTGATTTCGTTT
>JAJOOO010013488.1:0-20082 GCA_029582685.1 Solanum piurae | reverse complement strand
AAAATTAATCCCCAAATCTATACATGGATTTAATTAATTACCCGAACAGAGATAGTTGGAATAAAATTAGCTTGAGCGTGCTCCTCATCAGCATGGATAACAATATATTCACCCAAAACAACAACATTATTACGGATATCCTCATATACACACTTAGTCTCGGAATTCGGCAATTCTAGCCATATTGCTTCCGCCGCCATCATCACCATAGCCACCACCACAACTACTTTTAATACCTCCATCAACTTCATTCTCCTCCCCTGTTCTCTCAGCAATCACAATTCACACGCACAAAAAGAAAGAAATCTCATACCTTTATAAAGCATACAGTGTATCTGTAAGTAAACTGGGATTTGCAGAATCGGACAGTTTTGGTAAGAATAGAATTTTGGTTAGTCTCAATATAGTAGATAGGTGAGAATAATTGTATTGTGTCATATTCGACACGCGATTTACGTGAGTGGATTGACCTTGGCGCTACGTAATTAAAATGTACTAGTATATCTTATGGAGTAATAATTGTAAAAATATACTCCTTTCATTTCAATTTATTTATCTGGTGATTTGACACTACTTAATCACCCTCAAACTTTAAATTATTTCAAATGAAATTCAATTAATAAACAATTGCACCATCAAGTTAAAACTTTCAATTTTGTTGGTACTTCATTGATACAACTCCATCACCAATTCTTCTCAAATAATTAATATCAATGTTAGAGCTTCGTTTCAACTTTTCTAATACTAAAACAAATATAGCTACACAATTTTTAGCTTATGGACTATCTCACTTGGTTCAAAGGTAAATTTAATCATTTTACTTTATAAAAAAAAAACTCATGTATCTAAAAGTTACCACGGTTAATGAATAAGAACATTGAATTAATGTGGTAAAAACATGAATATATTTGACCCTCTGAAAGGTAGATTTAAATCATTTCACAAACTTTAATTTATTTATTTTAAAACATTTTCATATTTTTTGCCCAATGTCCTTTCAAAGAACAAGTAAAACCAAACCTTAAACTTAAAAGGACTATTTGGGTAAAAGACTAAGATCTGGTCATGCAATTCCGTTAGATATGTCAACTTCCGTCTAGACCCGTCAGTCGAGGACTAAAAGTGCACCAAAATTGTTAACCTAGAATAGTTTTATATCTCTATTTCATACTTAAAGGACCAAGATAAACCAATACTAAAACTTGTGGAGCTATTTGGACCAAAAACTCGTATAGTAAGAAAGAAGCAAATCCAAATTTAGGCAAAGTTTTCTGAGCTGCGGATTCGCCCTTCTTCCATCTCTTTCTGCGGCGAAATCTAATTGTAAGTTCCATTTCCGACTGTAACTTTAACCTTTTTTCCGATGAACCTTTAACGATGAACTACAAAATGCGAATCGAAGAAATGCTTTGCTAAAATTTAGCTCCGACTTGTATTTGTGAATTTTATGAGAATGTGTTTTTTCTTTTATTTGCTTCCATGTGATAATAGTTCCTAAGCTGTGTCCTACTCTGGCTTTTGAGTATTGCTTCTGTTTTCTAGAAACTTAAACTGTAGAGATTTTTTTCCATATTTGGTGAGAGCATAGACTGTTTGTGGCAAAGTCGAAGGTGTAATAATCTAATTTTGAGAATTTAAGGAGTCGTATTTACAAGAGAAAAGGAGAAAGAAAATAATAAGTACTTATACTGCCGATATCAATTTTATAATATAAGCATTTGAGATCAATTAATTAACTTAATGCCCGAAATCTAGGTCAGTCCATCCCAGTGGCCCTTAAGTTTTTATTGATAATAATTTACAGAGGGGTAGAGGTAGGCTGAAGAAATACTGTGGAGAGGTAATTAGACAGGACATGACACAACTTACATGGCGTTAGGTAGGAGGATATGGAGGTCGCGAATTAGGGTAGAAGGTAGTTGAAGATTTTCTTGCTTCCTTGCGGGTAGGCTTGGTGGGTAGATAGTATTAGCATTATTCCTGTAGTTTCTTGTTCTTCGATTACTGCTGCTACCTGTTGTTTCTTGTGCTTTGTTTATCACATTATTCTACTTTTTTGTCTGTTACGCAATCTCTATTATTTGCTATGTCTTATTTTCTATGCCTTGTTCTGCCTTTGTATTGTCTTTTTTTCAAATTGCCTTGTTATGTGTTACTTGAGTTGTAGGTCTTTCGGAAACAATCTCTCTATCTCCATGAGGTAGGGGATAAGGTCTGCATTCACTTTACCCTTCCCAGACCCCAATTGTGGGAATACACTGGGTATGTTGTTGTTGTAATATCTCCAATAATAATTTTTTTGGGTGTTATTTGCATAGAGTGGACTTGTAGAGAAGATCTCCACAAAGACAAAATGGGTTATACTAAGGAGCAATTGCTTGCCCGTTTACAGGTTCCATCTGCATCTACAGATCTCTAGTTGTTTTAGTATGTATTTGGAAATGTTAATTCCAAGTCAAGAGCGTCTTATTCAAAAATAATGTTAAAGTTGTTGCAAAGTACTAATAGATTATCTTATCTTTTGTTGATAACTTGAATATGTTGTCATTCATAGCATCCTTGAGGATGGGATGTTATGCCAGCAAGAACTTTACTGTAAGTAATCAATATTTTTGTGTTCTTTTTAGGAGCTTCAAATTGATTTCACCAAACATGAACACCCAGTGGTTTTGACAGTTGAAGCACAGGTAAGTAAATATGTTGAATCCCTGTTAATTGTTCTTCCATTTTGATTAACAATTTACAGCTTTAAGTTCTCATTCGCTCAGGCAAAACATGTTGGGCATCTGAATGGGGCATTGAGTAAAAACTTATTCTTGAAGGTATGGCAGACTAAATGTGGAAATATTTATATGTTAGCTTATTTTAATTCATTGGTAACTCCACCTTAAATCCACCCAAGCTCTTCTGCTAAATATAATATGCACACCTTATTTCTGATGCAGGATAAGAAACACAGGTTCTATGTTGTTTCTGCAATGGCAAAAACCAATGTAGATTTGAAAGGTATCCATTCTTTAGTTTCCATTACTTTGGGACAATGTCATAAAATTTCTCTTATATGAGTGATGTGCATAGGAACAGAATACCAATGATCATATTTTGTGTATTAGTAGAGACTGCTGCTGTACTACATGCCATATCTCCATTTTATGTAAATCTGAAGTATTTTGATTTTTAACGTATGTATGCATTCTGTTGAAACTGAGCAGTTTTGTCTCAGAGGCTTGGTTTGGGAAAAGGAGGGCTAAGAATGGCTCCTGAAGAAGCACTTGGAGAAGTACTTCAGGTATGTCTTTGTGTGCTGTTTCTTCCCCCTTCCCCTGGTTTTCTGGATTTTCTTATATCTTACTGTTAGTTTTTAGACCCTGTTTTGCGTTTTCTACAACTGCTACATGCCATCAGAAACGAAGAACTATTAACCTATATTAAGTTGCTTTTGAAGATGGAATATTTTGCCATTTTATAGGAGTCAACTTGAACAGAATAAAAGGAAAATGGGTCAACTAAGTTTAAGATAAAACTTATCTTTAACCTTATATCTTATACTCTAGACTCAAGACTTACATGATACCTCAGTCCACTTTCATACCGAGTCCCTATCACATAGGTGGTGTAACTGAACATGGCATGCTAAATTTGAGGTTTTTCAGACATCCTCCTTTCCAAAGTGCTTGAAGGAGTGCAAAATGAAATGCACTGATTATCAACGGCTGAGGTCAAATGAAGAAATCATCTGGCTTGTTATAAACTCAAATTTTAGTGTTTGAATTCTCTGTCGAAACCTTTTGTGTTTAACTCTAACAAGTACTGCAATGCAATTGCATTATAAAAGTTATTTCCTACTTGAAATTTTCATATATTTGTTCTTGAAAACCTTGGACAGTAAGAAACCATGGATGGTAAGAACCTCCTTAATGAAAGATAGCTCCTTTCCTTTTAATATCTGGTCCTTAATGAAAGATAGTTCCTCACTTCCTTGCCTTTTAATATCTGTTTTGTAGATGCTGAGTTAGTTTTCAATCTTGTAGAGGAAATATTGTTTAAATCTGGTGATGTTCTTCTGCAACAAACTTATAGGATATTCTTTGAAGTGCAATTTTTTTTCTTTAACAAGTAACTTATAGATTATTGTCTTGAACAAAATGTATGCTGTGGAGAGATCAGAATCATTCCTCTATATCTTTTGCTGACAGCTTAAATTTTTCTGGCAAGCCCTTCTAATGTTTTTTTCTTCATTATTATGTAAGGTGCCGCTTGGTTGTGTCACCCCTTTTGCACTTGTAAATGAATCAGCAAGGTACTCATTTCACTCTTTTCCTAAGCTACAGTAAAATTTCTGATGTTTCCACGATCCTTTGTCAACGGTTCTTAAGATGATAACTTGCTCTTACTTTTCCCAAGGTGTGTTTCCTTGTTATTGGATCAGGGATTTAAAACACAGGAATGCTGCTTCTTCCACCCACTCTCAAATGATACAACAATTGGTAAGACGGTCCACTTTGTAGTGGATTTTCACTTTCATTATCCTCATATTCTTCGAGGACTTTTTAGCTAAACAAATAGTTTTTTTCTTCAAGATTCTTAACTCTCCTGAAGTCACATATTAGGAGTAAGCATACATTGCAAAACAATGTACTCCAAAACCAAGAGGCATAAGTATAAGAAAGTGATACAGATGCGATCAAAGTACTTTGAAACTCAACTTATTAGTAATTTAATGTATTGAAGAGAAAACAAAATGTGGTTGTCAAATCTAGTGTAGAAGAAAAATATTGAGTCATCGTGATGGCTACTATCGAGCCATGATGATTGCCTCTTTGGAACTTATATGGAACAAACAACTACTCAAAGAATGAAGTTTGCAAAGATTGATCATATGAAAGTTGTGTGTGACAATTAAAAGGCACTTTATATTGCATCAAATCCAGTGTTTCACGAGAGGACTAAGCTCATAGAAAGTGATTGTCACTCTGTCATAGAAAAGATTCTCAAGCTCCGTGCATATGATTTCTGTAAGAGGGAGCATTAGATTATATAAAGTGTATATAGAGTTCCAGCATGTACTGGTATACATTGAAAAGAGTGAATATAAACGAGCCCAGACACAACACATTTTTCTTGATGCATTCTCTCAATTTAATCTTCTCTCTGTTTGTCTTATTTCTCACACATAATGCCTTTTGTAAACTTTAGTGGGGTAATGTTGTAAGTTGTCACTACATGTAATTTTCTATGCTCTGAGAAATAAATATGAGAAGTCACAACACTCACAAGTGGGTGTTCTTCAATCTTAAAAACTTATATTGTATTGCACTTTAATTTCAAATATCAGAGTGTCTTTTACCTTTAACTAACCACATGAGATTTTGATTGTTACTGCCTTACTGTGATTTCTTGCTTTGATCAACTGTAAAATTAATGTTCATCACTCTTTAATACTCTCCAAGCCCTTGTTTATTTTGTGTCATTCCTTCAATTTACTTTTCATATTTACTTGGAGAATGATACCTTTCAATTGTGCTGCAAGTGTTTATGAAAATCAATAGAGATTAGGAAATTAAAGTGGCTGATTATGTCTCCTACTGGTCATGACATTTTATTAGGAAGTTTTGAAATATTTAATGAGAGATACAAATTTGCTGTCTCTTTTTCCAGAACTAGAATATTGGGGATTATCAATTTGAGCTTAATACAGAATTCTGCATTACATGTTTGACTGTCTGGTTCTGATTATGTAACTGAGATACTTCTTGCAGCTCTTAATGCTCGTGGTCTTGATAAGTTTCTGAGTTCCTTAGGAAAGCAACTGGTCTATGTGGACCTTGAGGTGATCTTTTATCTAGTTGCTTGGCTGAATTCATATGCTTGATCACCGAATCTTCTGAAAAATAATTTTGCTCCTGTCTCTTACATAACTTTTTTTCCCCACTTTGAAGGCTAATCCTCCAGTAGGAAAGGATCAACCTCCTGATCTAGCGTCTCTTGTTCCATCTGATGCAATTGCCATACCAGGTCAACCTGACAAAGCAGCTCCTTCGCAAGTTTCTGACATGAATCATGCCCCTGTCAATAACAAGTCAACTGGAGTTTCAGGTAAACTTTTGGCGATGTTAATGCTTTGCTGATTGCAGTGTTGCATCTGAACAAGATTTATGCACCTTATAATATATTGATGGTCAGCATTGTCCTTTTCTTCACCCTATCTAGTGAGAATCCAAACCTCCAAGAAATTAGATTCACTGTAGTTCCCAAAACCGTCTGTGTATGTTTCTGTAAACGTCTCTTATTCCTATCTAGCCATATAGTCCATGATGCACAAGGAATGGTCATCCAGATCTGCTTCAAGCATCTTCCAACTCTCTAATTCTGCCAACATTCCAGTAAAGAGGGGAGATTTGAATTTTTGAGCTTTTCACTTGAAGGTTAATTTCAAAACGTTGATAAGACCATTGAGGTGTCTATCTAATGGTTTCCTTCTATAGGGGTCTATTTTTCTTTTTGTTTTTACGTGACAATGGTTGTTCTTGATAGTGTATGTGGTTGTATTCCAACTAGAAATTTCTGAGAAACCAAAGGATCATTTGAAGTGGTTTAATATAAGTTCAACCATGAATTGGTGCCAATGGATCCAAACGGTTATTGTTATTATGCGTTCAGCTTATCTTGTTGGATTTCATTTTGGAATTTAATGTGGTTGTGGAAAACATGAAGGAAACTGACGTCAGTATTTCTTTCTACTCAAATAGCTAAAGCAGTTAAGCCATCAACTGATGTGCGGAAGGAGAAACTATCAAATGCAGTTAGCTTATCAAACTCGTTTGCTGATCCCGAAAAATATGTTGAAGACTTTATAGAGAGAACATCATCTCTTGTTCTTTCAGAGGTAAGTTAGTGAAACACCTTTTTGCTCATAACTAAATATTTTTGTGAGAAATGTAACATCCAGTTAAAACTTATATCCAAAACAAATCCAGATAACGGAGGAGAATGTAAAGCAATATGGTGAGAAACTCGGTGAAGTCATATCAAATACAATCAGGAAAAAGCTTGCAACAGAGCTAAAGAGCACAGCTGTGAGTACCTACTTCCCCTTTTCTCAGCGCATGTGATGAAATATTGTTTGATTTATGTTCATGTAGTTCTCAATTTTTTTATTTAAGCATCAACAGACAAATATATCTTAAGATAAAACGGTAGGAGAGCCTATCGAAAAAGACAATTTGTTTTGCTTCTGATAGATATATTAGTCAAACAAAGGTCATAATGTTATAGTAGTAATATTCTAGTCATAATGTTAATGGGAGAACTCAGTTTGGTTTTGGGATTTTGCTGTATACTTCTTAAAGCCAAAACTGTCAATAGTTTACAGAACAAAGTTTTGGCTAGGATTTTTTTTTTCTTTTTTATGTTTAAAGTTCCTCAAAGTAGATGCTATTTTCACCATAGCTTTTTGTTTGTGCAGACAATGTTCAAGAACACTGCGTATTCGGAAGGTTTTTCTGCTGGTACTCGCCATCAAGCAAAGCGACTTTAAAACATGTTATTTGTCTTCCATTTTCTTGTATCCGATGAAAAACTGATGCCATGATCTTATTCAAGTTATGACCACAATGCTAAGAGCAATTAGCAAAGTTGAAACATGTTTCAAAGGAGAAATACATGTTTTCTTTTTTTATAAATTACTTGCAAGGAAGTTTTTCTACAGACGTTATCTTACTTTCTTTTGATTTGACTAATATATCAATATATTAGGTCCTTACACATCAAAACATGATTTCTCATATTCAAATTATTATTTGAATAGGGAAAAGGCTCAAATATGCCATTGAACTTTTAGAAAAGGCTCATTTATGCCATTTGTTAAAAGTTTGGCTTATCTATGTCATTACCGTTTAAGAAAAGGCTCATTCATGCCATTATTTTTAAACGGTGGTTTTACAAAATCATTTTTTACACGTGGCCAATTATAATTCGGCCACGTCATTATTATTTTTATAATAAAAAAATAAATTTCAGAATTTTAATTTTGTATTATAAAAAAAATAATGACGTGGCCGAATTATAATTGACCACGTGTAAAAAATGGTTTTGCAAAACCACCGTTAAAATGTTTGTTCATAATTTTAATTTTTTCTTATAAAAAAAATAATGATGTGGCCGAATTATAATTGGACACGTGTAAAAAATGGTTTTGCAAAACCACCATTAAAAAATAATGGCATGAATGAGCTTTTTCTTAAACGGTAATGGCATAGATGAGCCAAACTTTTAACGGATGGCATAAATGAGCCTTTTCTAAAAGTTCGATGGCATATTTGAGCCTTTTCCCATTTGAATATAAGCATGATGTCTTAAATACACTATCATGAGATATGTATATGATCAATTGTATTCTAGTTGTAAGTTGTAACAAGAGTTTTTGGGTCTGTAACTTGTATATTCTCCTGTCACTGTTTCAACGTATCTTTATCATGTATATCGAATCATAAGAACACAAAACTAGTAATATATATATCAATATAACATCATGATATGCCATCATTAAGCAATAAATTAGGCTCCTCAGAACTATTCACTTTATCAATGAAAGTTATGGTGTAAAAAAAGAAAATGATGGTAAACATTCTTATTTGAAAAAAGGACGCGAGCTTCTAGGAAAGCGTAAAAAAACAAAAGATTGTCATCTAGGAAGAAGAAATGACATTTTGTTATTTTATCTTGGAATCATCATCGCACATAAAGTGCGAAAAAAAAAAAATTAGTATCAAAATTGTGGTATAAATAAAACAATTTCTGAATAGTTAAATCTCAGATTCAAAAGTTCTACAAAATGTGAGATAAATAATTTTATATATTTAATTCTTAGATGATTATTCTTTATCCCATCAGCCAAACGACCCAGCTTGTTTGGATCATTAGTCAAATTATATATTAACAAAATTATAACCGGAAAGGACGACTAAATACAACGTAGAATATCAATTGGCATCTCTAACATGTATTGGACATGAGCATGTGAAAGTGAAACAATCTTGCCACATTTTGTTGAAAATAAACATTAAACATAATTATATAATATCCTGATATATTATTATATATATATATAAAAGGAGATTATATCCTACTATATCCTATCTAGATGTATTATATTTGTTGCTACATGATGATACATTACATATTATAGTTTAAAAAAACATTAAAATTACATGTACATGTGTTCACAAATCAGCCTAGTATTCTTTAAAGGACGGTTGAGATTTATAACTACGTAGAACTATTTAAGTTTTAAAATATGAGTTCCTTCATCTTACGGCATTTTAATTTAGTTTTAGTTGACTTAGAAACTAATTATCCGAAAAATTTTAAGTAGTTCAGTTGGTTGGCTATCTGAATTTTCACTTTATTGGTGAAGGCTCGATTTCTTATCTTATAATCTCCTTCTTTTCCCCTACCCCTAATTAACTTTTTTATATGCATATAAAAAGAGGTAATTATCCAAAACAAAGATTACTAATTATTAGTTTTTTGCTGAATATAATAATTATGAGTTCTGAGTGATGATGGAGTCGTGAAAATCAAGCTAGGTTTATTTTATTGTTAGTTTCTTTTGTTTCTGTAAAGATGGTTTTATTTTAGGTGACATTCATGTATGGTCCTACTATTTTTAGCTATAGATAATATGTCCAAATTTCAAACTTATACGAATAAAAATGCAAATAAAATGATCTGGAAGAATGATTATCCCATCAAAGTAAAATAAAAAATAAAATTAACTAATAGTAGAATTTATAATGTAATTATGTTTCTACCTAACTCTTACCTTCTCCAACCATTATTTTGAAACTCTCACATTCTATAAAAGAAAGTCAAAGAAATTAGAGTTACAATTAAGAAGAAAAAGTGTTAAAAAGTACTCTCTTCGTCCCATCCACGTGACACCGTTTAACTCGATACAGTCACACAAAGTTTAAAATTCAAAAGAAAAATATGAAAAATTATAATTTATATTGCTCATTGACCATTTGCTTATCTATAAATCATTTGATTAAAGAAACAAAATTCAAAGTTAAATTGTTTACATTTATAAAAAGATAACATTTTTTTTTATACGGACTTAAAAAAATGTAACATAAATTAAGACTAATACAAAATTATTTGTGTAGGATAGGCTACTAGGCCGGATGGTGGACTGCCTAAAATGATAATATTAGGACTGACTACTTCTTAATCTTGTTTGATTTGCACATCTTGATATTGTTGGAGAAATAACATACTCCAAAAGAAATTTTTGATAAAGAAAGTAAAGCTTTTTACTTTTTTGATTTTTTGGAAAAAGGCAGCAGCCTTAAAAGAACAAAGAGTTCCAAGAATCTATAATTGAGATTTGAGAACACTACAAAAGGATAGCAGTTGACACTCTCCCCTTTCCATTAAAGGCAGGACTTTATGTTGCTTTGTTAATAAGATTATAAATTAAAAACCAAAACGTTATTAATATTTTCATCTTTAACATTTTCCTATAAATAAATTAGGGTAACTTAATCAAATAATTAATGAGTATCTAAATTCAAATAAAATACTCATTATCAACCTGTGAAAGTATTTATAGTCAAATAAGCGTCTGACTTGATGTTTACAGTAAACCAATAAACGAACAACACTTATCTTCTATATACATGTACGATTGATTGAAAGAGTGTATATACAAGTTATAATTGTTTGTCAACTAAAAGTTACAGCATTAAACTCAACCTCCCTCCAGCAAGCATTTTGCCAGCCAGGGTGGCTTTGGAATATTCATTCAACACTTTGCATAACAATAGTAGTACTAAATTTACATTTATCAAACTTCAATTGTTAGTGTCACAAAATTTTCCATGCATCCTGTTTTGAACAGCTTTGATAGCAGCAACTCGGGCTGCAGTGGCAGCTCTGTTTGCTGCTATCACTGCCCTGTTCACTTGATCATCGACCCTACGTATGTTAATTGCATTCTCTGCTGCCTTTCTACTAGCCTGCATCAAAAAATTAGCAAGATTACGACAAGTCAATGTTTGAGCAGTTGCATATGTTGATAGGGACTACACCGACTATATGAATCTTCGTTGATCATGCTAGACTAGAAATAAATTTTACCTGAACAACTCGAAGGACGATATCAGTAAGTGGGGGCAATGGAGTATTGAGATTGCCAGAGGCCCATTCACCACACCTTGTGTCACCATTTCTAAATTTGTACATTCCGTAACCTTGCTTACGACCTTCATGCCATGACCCTTCATAGCAATGCCCGTTGGCGAAATGATACACACCAAAACCATGAATCTTGTCACCGAAATATTCCCCTGCGTATCGATCCCCATTCCTGCACCAAATCCAGTGAAACACCAAGTTGCTTATGAAATACTTCCACTCAATATTCATAAATACTAAAACAATCAAGAACTTCTGAGAAAAATCCAAATAGTTTGGACTTGATTGATGCTAAAAAATTCACAAAATTCAACAGACGGTAAACGATGAATGCAATGGGATATCAACATGATGGACGAGAATCTTGGTCTCCTTATAAGATGGACTTAATCTTTCTTGATTGAGCTAGCTTTTGGGAGTGAGTTAAGTCGAACATGGAGTTTGGCACTGATCCTATCTGTAAATCTGACAGACTAAATCCAAATCCTAACAAAAAAACCCTAAGGATTCGAATTCTCATATAAGAAGAAATTAATTTTTAATTTACCTGAAATGGTAAGAGCCGAGGCCGTGTTTTACGCCGCATTTGAATTCACCGATGTAGCAGCTGCCATCGGAGCAGCTCTGGACCCCAATTCCGTGACTCTGCCCATTACACCATTCCCCACCATAGATATCTCCATTGAAGAATTTGTAAACTCCATAGCCATGCCTCAGTCCTTGTCTATACTGCCCTCTATATTTGCTACCTCTAGCCCAGCTCTCTACCCCATACCCATCGTACCTCCCGTCAATCCAGTCACCCTCATATCTACTGTTCACAGAGTAAGTGTAGACCCCACTACCATTACACCTCCCCTTGTGAAACTCCCCTTCATACACGTCCCCGTTGCTGTAAACCTCTACTCCTTCTCTCACTTTCCCCTTCTCCTCTTTCACATCTAATTTCCGCTCCCCAATGAACCATTGCACTTTAACGTGCTTATTGGACACTAAACCAAGTTTCCTTCCATACCCATTACACATCATCTTCAACCCATTATAACCCTGATGAATTGTAGTCTTGTTTTTTCCGGCGAAGTACAGTAAAATCGCAAAGAAAATCAGTACTAGAAGCAGATTCTCCGATATGGATCTGTCACCCCTGTTAAAGAAATAGAACAGAACGTATACAGAGAGCAAGAAAACCGCTATAACAGGAGCTACCCTTCCCGTACCGGCACAGAAACGGGACGAAACCGATCGAACCAGAGTTGCGCCGGTTCTGTGCGGCTTCTGTTCTTCAATGTCCGGTTCATGATCATCTACGAATTCGTTAATAGAAGATACACTATAGCTAGACGACCGGAGCATCGGAGATGATCGGAGAAGTGAAGAATGAGTCCTCGTAAGCTTCGCTTGGCTTTTCTGACCGTCCATTGTTAGCGAATCTCTACCGTTGGATCAGTGTTACATCCTGTATCTTGATGATATTCTTATTACGAACTGAAATGGCGGCTTCATCACTCAGGCAGGTAAAGTGCGCAGGTTAGGCAGTTGAAAGTGCGCAGGTTAAGCAAGCTTTGAAGTAGCGCAAAACAAGGAACAGAGAGAGCGTTGGTAGAGAGAGAAAGAAAGAGAGAGAGAGAGAGAGAAGAACAGTGTGAGGGATGATAGTGGACCGGGTTTAAAGTGAATTTGTGGAGCCACTTTGATTTAATTTAAGCCGTAGATGTATATTCAAACGGCTGGATTTGAAGCCGCATATAGTTTTCTTTCTTTGGGCAGTTCCCTATTTTGACGGAATGATTTAGTCGTCGCATTTGTACGATCCACTACGATGTGAAATACTTTCTTTTCTAATCCTTTTAGGACATTCCTCCGGGGAGTAATCTCGTGATCTTAAATTAAATATATTATTTTATTTTTTATTTTATATGTTATTTTTTTTATAAATATTTGTCATTTTATAAAATTAATGTATAAATTATCATATTGTTCATTTTTTTATCTTTGTGAGTTATTAGCCTTGAAAATATACATTTGATCAACTTAGAAAAGTTAAGTAAATGATTCATGTTCATTGGTTAAATTAATTAATTAAAATAAATTAATTCATATTCATTGATTGAAAACTTGAGTTTCAAAAAAATTAAATAAGGGTAGAAGAGTAAAGTTACATCATTTCTTAATGCAAGTGTAAAGTAAAAATATGACATATAAAAAGAGATTGAGGGAATATTACACAAATAAAAATAGGAGAATGTCCTAAAAGATTTAAATATATCATTTGATATATTAAAAATATAAATAGAACAAATGAATTGATATCGAGTAAGCACATAGTTGTTAAATGAGCGGTATGTTTTCAAGCCAAAGGTGGAATTTACTCTGAAAAATTGAATATTCACTCTATTTTAATTTTTTTTGTGTTACTTTCTTTTTAATGAGTTTATGTTTTTTTCCTCATCTTTCAATAAGTTTTTGATAGTCAGAGTGGTACTCAAGTGCTATTAAGCATAATAAGTAACGACTTAGAAAAATTGTATATTTGGAAATGAGGTAAACGGTACTAAAACTCAAAGTAATTAACAATTTTAAATATTTCGATATTAAATAAGAGGCTACAAGCATACAACTCTTAACAATACGTTATATATTATTTGATAAAAACGTAAAAATAAGAATTAACAACTTAAAATATTTTTAAAAATAAAATATATAAAAAATTTGATCGACTCTCCAAATTTCATTTATGTCACAAAAATTTAGACAAATAAAGTAACATATATTGGATTCATGCTAGGACATTATCTAATACTAGTAAAATATAACTTGCTAGTATGAGAATGATTTATACTAAAATAACTCTGAGATAATTTAATAAAATAATTAAATGAAAGATGCTGCTGTATTGCAATATGAAGTTTCACATTCTTCATAAATAAATCTAAAACAACACACTGCAAACAAAATTTTACAAGAATGAAAATGATAACATGAGTCACTTGTTTGTAATCTACAATCCCTTTTAATTAAAAAGAGACCTCTCCTAATTTTTATCTTTTAGAGAAAAACCTTAACATTTCTGGAAAAAAATTAAACGGATACTAATCTAGTGTGAAATGACATTTAAGGGAGTGTTCGGTATGAAGGATCAAAAAACATTTTCTAGTTTTCTTATATACGAGAGGAAAATCACATCCTTGATGAAAGTAAAGAATTAAACAAGTTGAACAAATGACAATCCACATTCTTGATTGTATGTTTTCCATTCTTCAACACACTTCATCTTCACCCCCAGTCCCCACACCCATCCTCGTAGCCAGGGGCAGACCCACGTGGTATCTAGGGGGTTCACCCGAACCCCCTTGGCAAAAAATTATATGGTATATAGAAGGTAAATTTTCTATATTTCTGTAGATATATATATTTTGAACCCCCTCAATAACAAAGAGAAACTGATGGAGCAGTGATAAGTACCTCTAAAATTAAGTTGTACGTCATCGGATCGAATCCCAGGGAAAGCATTTTTTTTTTCTTTTTCAGTTTTTTTAGTTTTTTTTTTTTAATTTTCAGTTCTGTTTTTCAAGTTTTTTTTTTACCTTAAAAAATGTGCTAAAAGTTTGATTTTAAATCCAAAAGAATTCAAGGTTTCCATTTCGAAAGACTTATTTATACGTTTATACTTTTATTTTTCGAATCCCCTGAACGAAAATTATGAGTCCGCCACTGCTCGTAACCCCCATCCCCACCACGAACACCCATACTCGACCCCCACTCCACCTCCCGCCGTATTTTCCACGAAAAATATTTTCCTTCCTATCAAACACTGTGAAGTCTTTATTTTCTTCCATTAGCGTAAAAGAGGAGGAAGGAGGACCACCGGAACTAGTTGCCAAGATTGATTACTTAGTCAAGCCAACACTTTCACCTTTTCATCAAAACGTTTTTTTTTGTTTGTCTTTTTGTTCAAACACTTCTAGTTTGAGTTCAGTTACATGAAAAATGACTCGAATTTGAACCGCATACTTCAAAATTTCAGGAATTGTTGAACTACTTCACTAGTCAAAATCAGGTTCATCCATGTTTGGTCTTCCGATCCAGTTAAGCCTGGACGTGAAAGGGTGTTAGAGTGAGTAAAAAGTCCCATATTGATTGAAGAATGGATTAATGGTCTTTTTATATGGACTTGACAATCCTACCTTCATGAGCTGGTTTTTGAAGTTAAGTTAAGTCATGTGTCATATCTTTACATTTTAGATAGAATACTTTTGTTCAAATTTTTTTGAGCAACTTTCATATATAGCAAACATAAAAATCATATTTGTATGTTATAACTATAATTTGCATAATTGCGCTCCATAGCAAATTTTATGTTTGTTATGGAGCTTTTGATTTGTATAATTCGCTACAAACATCCAATTTTATACAAATTGTTCAGTTTTGTATAAATTTATTTATACATTGTAATTTGTATAATAAGATCTGTATTTATATAATTATAAATGTATATGACGATAATATATGTATTTGTATTTGTATATATACACTTTTCTCTCGCTTTATACAAACACAAACGCATTTTGTACATTTTATACCGAAATATATAAAATGGCTCATTATATACCGAAAATGCCTAATTGTATATCGAATCATATGGGAAAAAAAGGGATGTTTGCTGCGAATTACAATTAAAATAAACTATAGCTATAGCATTTAATTTGAATTAATAGTTTGTTATTTCATACAATTTTTCCAATTTTATTTTAATAGCTAAATATCAACAAATGATCCAGAAATTGGTAATTCGAGAATCCATGCCTAAGGTTAAAAAATTCACGAAAACCTATGTGGTCGATTCAATTAAACCTATATCCATTTTTTAAAAGAAATTATTTAGGGTAAAGAACATGTATTCCAAAAAAGATAAATTATTTAAAAGCGATTATTTTTTTACTTTCATATCCATGCTTTTAACTAATAATTCACGTTTACTGCTTGATACCATCAAAGTATATATATACTCTGATGATATCAAAGAGAAAGTAACAGTGCTTCAGTGAAAACACTATTAAGTTACTCCTTGATCCCATCAAAGTATATATATACTTTGATCGTATCAAAGGGGAAGAAACTGTGATTCAATGAAAACACTACTTAGTTACTCCTTAATACCATTAGGGGTTGTTTGGTGTAATGGATAAGAGAAAATAGTCATGGGATAACTTTTTTGTGCCTCTTTATTTCTTGTTTGGTTACAAAGTATGGGATAATTTATGCCAGGATTAATAAATAGTACTGGTATAAGTTATTCCTTCCTCTTGATGGAATAACAATACCAAAATAACTTATCCTAGGATAAAACAATTAAAATGACAAGAATATCCTTGAAATCTATTTGATTATCACTTTTCATATCTTTATTCCACATTTGTAAAGTTGCTGAAATTTTTTTGCTGCTCATGAGATATTGTTTTGATAAATTTCAAATAAATCTATAATTTTAGTTTGATAAAATTATTCAACTGTTTGAGTCCTTTTTGAACTTTGTTTCTTTTGCAATTGGTTAAAAAGTTATTTTTGTAGCGAGAAATGTTATCAAATTTACCAAATTTCAATTCAATTATGGTTATTGCTATTGTGCAGTTTTTGCTCCAGTTTTGATTCTTGTGGATAGTAAACTTATTATCAATAATTGAGATTCATTTGATTTTATTTTTAAGAGTGATTAACTAAAAGCTTTATAAAAACTATATATAAAAAGCTAAATAAGATAGAGGATATTTTCGTAAACAAATAACTAATTCTTAGAAAGGATCCAATACTTATTAGTTATAATATACAACAAACCAAACAAGCAATAAAAACTAATTCCAACATAACTTATCCCAGCAAAACTAATCCCAACATAACTTATCACATCATAACTTATCCCAGCATAGCTTGTTTTCGAACCAAACGACCCCTTAGAGTATATATATACTCTGATGGCATCAAGAATGAAGAAACATTAATACCATCAAAGTATGTATATATTCCGATGGTATCAAGGATGAAGAAACAATAGTTCAATGAATAAAACAAGAGGGCACTTGCGTAAATAGTTTGAGTCGTAGGTCCAATCAAGATAAATATATTGAATTAGGTCCAATTTAGATAAATACGCTGTCTAAATGATTCAATTTGTATAGTTTTCCAATTATTTAACATGTGGCCAGTATTTACAAACTTCAGACAAAAGGCCCATCGATTGCACAAGCTTTTCATCTTTAAGCTCAGTTGTTGTACTTCTCACCAAAGGACCACTTTTTTCCAACTAAAAAGCACCTTAGAATAGGTACATGAATATACTAATCAAAGGCAACCAAGATTTTCAAATCCTCAAAGTACAACCTTTACTAACGAGTTGAAGTAAGGAAAGCACTAATGGGAATCACACACGTCGCATATATGCAAATTTAGTACTCCGTCCCAATTTATATGACTTACTTTCCTTTTTAGTCCGTCCCAAAAAGAATGACACATTTTTATATTAAGTAACAATTTCACTATAAAATGTCTACTTTATCCTTAATGAAATGATTTACCGCCACACAAATTTCTATCATTCATTTTGGACCACAAGTTTTAAAAGTCTTCATTTCTTTCTTAAATTCCGTGCCGAGTCAAACTACATCACATAAAATGGGACAGAGGGAGTAGTAATTTTTAACGAAACAAGATATTACGTTGGCTTCGTTGATGGGCTCGTATAGTTTGTTACGTTAACTTTAAAAGGATAAGTTGTGTTGAAATTGATTAAATTTCGTGGAGCTCATAATTGCATAAAAGGAGTCAAAGTAATGATTGTGGTCATTACACTTCTTCAACGGTTACCGTACACCGAGATGATTAAGACGAGAAGTGATTTTCAAACCCTATTTGGTATTCAAAATCAGAGGGAAAACTACAACAATGAAAGTTAGTTGTTATATTTGCACTTCTTTTTTTTTGGATATAGATTGCTTATTGAGACATGAGATGCGTGGAATTTCAAATTACAGTCATATATATTTGAAATTCAATTACATATGTCTAAAATTAATATAAATATACTTGAAATTCAACCATATATCTTTTAACGTCATGTATAAGTATATGAAACTTGATCTTGGCAAGCCAAACTTCGGACAAAAATATTGAAAATTAGGGCCTGAGACTTGCCAAGCTTTAAGGAAAAAGGTTGAAAGTTTTGGCCTGACTAATTAAGGTCAAACTTTAAGCAAAAATATTAGAATTCAATTAGGCAAATGTTATTAGGGGTGTGCAAAAAATGAACTGACCGATAAATCGAACCGAAAAAATGTTATTGGGTTATTGGTTTTTTAATGGGTTTATTAAAAAAAGTTATTGGGTTATTGATTCGGTATTGGTTTTTACTATTGGGTTATTGGGTAAACCGATAACCCAATAAGACAGTAATAATTAACTATTTTACCCTTCCTAATTATTAAATATTACTAATAAGTTAATATACAACTAGACACTATAACTATATCAAATTATTAGTACTCTACCCACTTCACACTAGGCCGCTTTACTAGTCTTTTCTGTTTACTGAAAATCTAAAGACTAAAGTAAGGGTTCACAATTGTAGCTATTTGATTTTAGTTTTAGTTTTAGTTTTAGTCTTGGTCTTGTTGGAGTATTTGATTTTAGTTTTAGTTTGTAATTGTAGGTTGTAGCATTTGCAAGTTTGTAAAGGTCCGTAATTTGATTAACATAAAAAATTCCATACAATATTTTGGCGGTGACATGTAATTATAGTCTTCGTACTATATTTCTCTTATTGATGCAATTTGTCATTTCTTTCTTGTTTCACTATATCAAAGCATTTAGAGAAGTGGGAAGTCATATAATATTTTACGGACATTTTCTTATTGGGTAAACCGATAAACCGAACCGATAACGGCAAAAAACCGATAAACCGAAAACCGATAAAGAATATCTTATTGATTTGTTATTGGGTTAGCATATTTAAAAACCGATAAACTGAATCGATAATATATAAAATCAAACCGAATCAACCAATGGACACCCTAAATGTTATACCTGAAGCTACTTTGAAATGGCTAAACTTGCAAATTTTTATATGTTGCAACTATAATTTAAATAATAGTCCCGAAATAGTTAGTTGTGGACTTGCCATTTGTGGCTTAAAACCTGCCCATTTCTAATTGAACTAGAAGATTAAAATAACTCAATTCAAAGCGCCGGCAATTAAGAGAGTCTTTGAATTGACTTAGGAGCTAATTTGTTTTTAATTTTGTGTTTGGCAGATAAAAAAGTGCTTAAAATAAGTTACTTAAAATTGATCCCCCTACTTTTTTTTCTTTTTGACTTAGAGTCCGTTTGGATTGACTTAAAAATAATAATTTTTAAGTCAAAAATAAAAAATCAAACTGAAATGACTTTTAAGTCAAAAAATAAAAAGTAGGTGGAGACCTATTTTTGATTTTTATGTTACTTTTAACATTGTCAAACACTTTCTAACTTATTTTAAGTCATTTTTTTTTACTTATTTTAAGTTATTTTTATTTTTGACAAACACTTTCAGAAATCAATTCAAACACCCTCTTAAAAATGCTATGTGTTTGACCAACAATTTTACTTTTTTTTTAGAGTAAAGACATAAATACACCATCAAAGTTGACACCTTAACTTTCAAAGTGTCCTATTACCCCACAGGACTATTTAATATCTTTGTAAATGGGCCATTTTGACCCATTCCCTCGTCTATGTAGTAGCGCGTGTTGCTCACTCCCTATGATAAAATTCAACCCGACCCGACCCTGTTCTTTGAAGAAAGTCGTTTTTGCTTTTCTTATTTCTCAACTTTCCTTTTCCTTTTCTTCTTCTAAAAAT
>JAJOOO010013487.1:0-31634 GCA_029582685.1 Solanum piurae | reverse complement strand
TTGATGACCTACTCGATTGTCATACTAATCATGTTTTAGAAGCTCTTTCTCAAAACTCATCTTAACTTTCTCAAAAACTCAGTTTAAAACTCAAAATAGGGTTTATGCTGAAATATACTGATAATGTGGCGTTCAAAACTGGAGCATGTATGTCTGAATAACTGAAATATCTGACCTAGCATGTGTAATTCAAGAACTAAAGAAATACGTAGCTAGGGTTCTAAAATTCATTCGAGAAACGATGTAATAACCTGATAATCTGATTTGGAACATGTTAATAACTAATTCATGATGATATGCTTTAATTCTAGAAACCCTAGGTTTGTTCATAGTAAGAGAATCTGGAAACTGACTGAATACTAGGGACCTAATGGGTGAAAGGAACCCACTAGTGAAATCCCACATACCTGGTGACGAATTCCACGGAGAAATCTTTCAATTTCAGGGTTGGAACTGAAGAAAACTTCTTGCGTTCTTGAACTAGGGTTCTTGACCTTTTTCTCCTCTTAGCGTTCTAATTCTTCTAAGTTTGATTAATGATTTGACTTAGGTAAGTTCTAGTTATGTTTCTAGGCTTAAACTGACTAAAATCTCATGATTTAGGGTTTAAACGACGTATCTTAGGGGTTAAATGGAATAGGAAAAGACCAAAAGACCCCTGACTTAATTGCTGTCGGAGTGACCGACGGATTGGACCTACGGGCCGTAGGTCAATCGACGGTCCGTAGATTGAGTCCGTAAGTCAAGCCTACTCGACAGGCCTTCACTAAAACGAGCATAACTTTTTACTCGGAGGTCGGATTTTAGCAAACTCGGTGGCATTGGAAAGAGGATTCAATTATCTATGATATCATAGGTCATGGGACATATAATTCCTTTTGTGATAAAAGTTATGACCATCTGAAGTTGACCCATCAACAAGTTTTAGCTAACTGGCTGTTGACCCTTACCTACGGTCAGACCTACGGACCGTGGATCGAATGACGGTCCTGCTGGTCGACCATAGTTCATGTCAGAGTCTAGGTAAAGGAGGCCTCGATCCACGGACATAGACCACGGACCGTGGTCTGACCTACGAATCGTTGGTCTGTCCGTGGGTCGAGACTTAGCCGGTTTTTCTGAGCTGGGTTGGGGAGGGGTTGCAGTGGTGAACCATGGACCACCAGCACGGGCCGTGGTCTGACCTACGGTCCGTGGATAGCAATAGTGAGTTGCACCTGCAACTTCTCAAAATCTGCATTTTGGTATATTTTTGGATACGGGGTGTTAAAGAACTTTGAGTATTGAGACAAGTTTTCTCTAGTTTCTCCTAAGCTTTGAAGAGTTGAAGATTTTCAGTTTCAAGAAATTAGAAGTGGGCCTTTGAGATTCTTCGAATTGGAACAATGTAAGGATGAAATCAATCTTACCCAGCTGATGGAAACTCAATTTGGTAACGATTTTTATTCTTTTATGATGTCTAGCTAATACCCCAATTCTTGGTGTGTGATTATGGGTTGAGTTAGTTTATGGGTATTGCTAATTGTTAGTTTAAATGATGTTTAGAAGTGAGTTTAATCAGTAATTGTGGTTTAATTTAAGAATTGTAGTTGCAAATGCAGTTCTACCATTGTGTTTTTGTCTTGCTCGAGAGTGAGGTTTTAAAACCAAGAATATTGATTAATGGTATGTCGATATTGGGTTGTCATGGGTTGAGCTCGAGAGAGTGAATCCTAAACCCTTTTCCACACATTCAGCTCAAGAGAGTGAATGGACTAAAGTGCATGCTATTCTTATTTTGCATACTTGTCGATGTTCGAGAGAAATCGACTTGATTCGGGGTAAATTGTTCGACAGAAAGTTTACCCCTCTATAGCTTAGCTTACTCACTAATATTCAGCTATTTCCTACCAATTGCAATTACCCATCTGTCTATATTAGCCTATAATCGAATCACATCCCAAGAACCCGTCTCATTATTGTATTTCGTGTTATTTTCTGTTCTAGTATTTGATAATTTCAAACCAAAACCCCCTTATTTGACATTCGTGTCACCCCCTGATTTGAATTATGTTTTTATTCGATAAGTCTATTCCTATGACTGATTTGACCATGTTCACACTTTGCTATTGAAATTTGAACATGTACCGCTCCCTGTGGGATTCGACCCAAACTCATTTAGTTGGGTTATTTACTGATTAACGATCGTTGACACTTAGAATTGGATGAAGTGTCTTTGATAGCGTTATTCAATCACATATTCTTTTGGTTGAGTAATAATAAACACTTTAACCACTACAACACTATCTAACTATCAAGTTCTGTCGAGAATGTTAGGATTTTTTACCATCAATCTATTGACTCATTCTAAATTTTGAATAGCTTAATTTATAGGAATTTTGTAAGAAAATATGTACTTCAATGCAACTAAATTGAGCAATGATAAGAATTTGGTTGTCATCTGATGCTTATTTACTATGTCTTTGTCCAAAACCACATTTAAAAGAAACAATACCTTAAATCATTAACTTTCATGGTTTCAGATGCAGAATAAATGTTATAAAAGGGACACCCCAAAATAAATAAAAAATGACAAATAAAAAATAGCTTACACCCAATGAACTATACAACAATGGGGATCCGCTTACAACAGAGAACAAGAACTGCTTATACCAAAAGTATAATATGAAAATGATAAAGTTAGGGATCTTGAACGGGAAAGATAATGAATAGTTGAATTGTTTGATCACTCTAAAAAATGGAATTGTTAATAAAGATTCGGTATTTAATTTTTAGGGTTCTTGTATGTCTTAATTGTTAGACATCAATAATATTTTAGTTGGAATCCTTTTCGGTCATCCTTTCCTATCTATTTTTCTCTTTTTACTAAATTGGTTAACTTTTTTACCATCCGAAAATGGTACCCCTTTAACTTTATTTGCATACACATTTTAATAATTTACTGTTTTATTCGGAAAAAGAGTACTTAAATGCTTGTCTTATAGATAGAATATCCCCTCAATGTGTTATTATCGTCATAAACCATTAAATCTACTATCTTAAACCAATCAAAAGTATAACAATTTTCCTTTTATGTAAATAGTATTGTGGAACATCAGTAGAAGAAATATGACTATCTTTTTAGATAGAACGGGATTTGATAAGCTTGCATAACATCCATACATTTGACTTTTCTTATGTTTCTACATATAAATAATCACATTATTTACCTTAATTTAGAATGATTCTATTTAAAATTTCCCAAAATATTTATGCAATCCTATGATTTTATAATGCAATTTCATTTTTACATCTTTGACGTGATACTTAATCTATTAAAATACTTCTCAACAACAATCCCATAATGGTATAAGTACACATAAACTCCATTCAAATGACATTACACAAAATGAGATGAAAAGAGTAATATTGAAGTATTACCCACGAATTACCTTCTTGAGACTACGAGACCACCATAGGTTTAGACATAGAGTGTTTTGATTCTCTAAGATAGAAGTAAAATCCAATTCATCAACATCGAGATAAAAAATTAAGACATAACAAAAATTAAATATATTCTTTGAATAATATGTAGGGAGATTATGAGAACAAAAAAATGTAATGACCCTCCAGGTCATTTTCTCCGACATCTATCACTTTCAGTGTTGCACTATTTGAAAAGAAATTTTCACACACTAGTTGCACTCAAAAGTGTTCTTAAAATATATTTACTATTAATGAAACTCAATTTTTACCTTCTTTTCTTCAATTAAATTTTCTTGATCTTCTAAGTTATTAACAAAAAAATAATTAATTTTACCATTATTTCTCATCATTATTAATATATTATCGTTGTTACTTCTTTTATAATTTTTAGTAACATCATATTTTTAGAAGGTACTACTAATGTTTAGCAACTCATTTTAAATAGTTTATTGTCTTCACCTTACTTCAAGTTTCTACTTATTAAATAAATTAGATGTATTATTTATGTCGATATGTATTTTAAATCATTAGCGAAAAGTCGTAATATTAATATTTTATTTCTTACATATTAATAATATATATTGGAATAGTTTTTATATTAAAATCTCAAAAGAATTGTTAAGAAAAAGAACATTGAGTCATTCCACTCATTTAAGAAGCCCAAACTACATATGGCCCAAATGCCTAATAATTTAGCCCAAAACAAAATGCTTCTACCCAATGCAACCCTAATTCTATCTTGAAAATCAGCAAGCCGCATCCTCATCTTCTCTTTCTTTTTCAATCATCTCTTTTTCAACTATCCCCTTCACTCTTTGTAACAATGGAGAAATATTTTTGTCTTTATCTTCATTTCCTGAATGTTTTGATATGTATGTTACAAAATCATAAGTTTGTATAACTTTTTCAGGTGATTTCCTAGAGCAAATCACTTTTAAATTTTTCTTGTCAACATCTTTTCATTATTGAATAGTTCATTGGGTGATTTCGGAATGTCCATATTAGAACAATTCTTATGCTTCAAATACCACAAAGGTATGAGCCTTAAGGTATGTTTTCTTGTAAATGTGGTTTTACATAAAGGCATAGTTAATTAGCATCCGATGACTACTAATTCTTTTCTTTAGTTAATTTAGTTGTACTGAAGCATATCTTTTTTTATATAAAAAAAAGGCACAACGATAATATTTAGAATTTATTTAAGGCATCCATAGATGGCTGTTAAATAATTCTAACCATCTTGAGAGAACTGTACAGTTAGATGATGTTGTAGAGGTTAGAGTTTAGTTATTACCGGAACAAAAAGAACAGTCTTTCGCTAACTATGCAGATTTATAGTGAAGTCATGAGGAAGTATATACATGTTTTAGATTGCTTTTTGTGAGTTGTTTTCGTGGATAAGTGCATGTGTAACTCGAATAGGAGGGTTATTACATATATGTTGCTACCATTGTGAGAGAAATTACATTTAGTTCAAATTCCTAGAGAACTGCAATCTTCCAAATGGTAAAAATATTCTGAATAATGGATTTTATTTGTGTGGCCGATAGTACTTATTTTTTTGCGTTCTCAACTAACCATCTAAGGTATTGTTCACACATGATCATACCCAAGCTAGTTAGCTGAAAATTCCAAAAAAGAGTACTTTCAACCACATAGATAAAATTCATTACTCATAATACTTTTCACCCTTTGAAAGATTGAAGGTCTCTAGGGATTAAAATTTGAGTAGCAACATAGTATGTTAGAACATTTCTATTCAAGTTACCCATGCACTCATCCGTGATAGTAACTCGCAAAAGTCAATTTGAAACATGTTTATACTTCCCCATGTTTCTATTGGAAAGCTCAACAATTGGAGGAAGATAATATACTTTGATTCGGGTAATAATAAATCTTCTAACCAGTTCAACATTATCCAACCGTCATGTTCTGTCGAGAATGTTAGGATTTTTTACCTTCAATCTAATAACGCGTTCTAAATTTTGAATAGCTTCATTTACAAAACTTTTGTAAGAAAAGATGTACTTCAATGCAACTAAATTGAACAATGATAAGAATTTGGTTGTCATTTGGTGTTTATTTACCATGTCTTTGTCAAAAACCACATTTAGAAGAAACAATACCTTAAATCTTTAACCTTGATGGTTTCGCAAGCAAAAGATAGGTTCTAAAAGGAACACCCAAAATCACAAAGAAAATGACAAATAAAAAATAGCTTACACCCAATTAACTATGCAAGAATGGGGATCCGCTTACAACAAAGAATAAGGATTGCTTACACCAATAGTATAATATGAAAATGATAAAGTTGGGGCTCTTGAACGGGGAAGATAATGAATAGCTGAATTGTTTGATGACTCTAAAAGATGGAATTGTTACTAGTGATTCGGTATTGAATTTATAGGGCTCTTGAATCTCTTAATATTTAGACATCAATGATGGTTTATATGGAATATTTTCTGGTCATTCTTTCCTTTCTATTTTTCCATTATTCCTAAATTGGTTGCGTTTTTTGCATTAATGATTCCCTCTTTCTCTTTACTTTTAGAAGCATTGATATTATACTTTTAAATTGCGAAACAGAGTGCATAAATGCTTGTCTTATATGTAGAAAATCCCCTCGATGTGTGATTATCAGCATCAACCATTAAATCTACTTTCTTAAACAAATCAAAAGTCTAACAATTTTCCTTTTAAGTTAATACTATTTTTAAACCTTACTAGAAGAAATAGGACTATCTTTTTTGATAGAGGGGGATTCGATAAGCTTGCATATCATCTATACTTTTGACTTTTTTTTTGTTTCTATATATACACAATTACACTATTCTAACACCTCAAAAAAATTGGGATGTTTGGTTGGAAAGGAAAAGTGCAGGGTTTGGCACTGAGGCAGAGGTCTACAAGACCAACTTATGGATTTTAGGAAGAACTACGGGCCCTAGAAAGTACTACAGGCCGTAGGAAAGAAACCATAGGACCTAGAGTAAAGTTTTGGAAATTTCAAGTTTCTGAAGTTTGACCTACGAATGAATAAGACGAGTCCTAGGAATTTGGATGAGTCGTAGATGTGACACATATCATATTTCCTTTATGTCCCATTCTGATCATGTTTTAGGTTTTTATGAATATCCCTCATTCTTAGTACATTCCATGTACTAATGCATAGTTTTGCCTACATTATCTAATAATTTAGGGTCTAATGATCTTCATCGTCCTGCTCATGGATAGTAGATTGGCATTGGTTAGTCCTTGTATTTTGAGGGCCATGTAACCTATGTTTACATTCATTTATGTGCTTATGTTTTGAGACGTTGTATGTGGTGTATGGGTTACGTCCAAACCACTCTTTGATTTACTAGATTATCCTGTCAAGACTAGGATTTCACTTCCGCTTTTATGTCAACTCTTTTATGATATGAGACTTTCTACTTAATTCTACTTTTTCCTATTTAAATTTTTTGCATGTATGTCAAGTGGTTTGTGCGGGGTCTTATGATTTGTTTCACATCTAGGGTGTGCTCTCGATCATGACAAACTTGGTATTCATAGCACAAGGTTTGAGAAAAGGTCCTAGGATGTCTAACAAGCTGCGTTGAGTAGAGTCTTGTTCATGAATGTGAAACGCTCCAAATTTATAAATAGGAGGCTACAGAGCGTTTAGAAAACTGCACTTATTACACTACTCTAAAGTCATGCCATAGAGTTCATCTCTATAAAAGTATTTCTCCTAACTCCTATCCGATGTTTTAAAGGATATGGCTCCTCGAAGAGCTTATGTGAGAAGGAATTTGGTGATAATTTGGGGGCCAGGGTTCCTTAAGTTCTTGTTGATCCTTTGGCCGGAAAAGTGACTCATATCAAATTTTGAGCGACTTTCCAAGTGTTGGCTCAAGCTATGACAACCCAAGTTAATAGATATGTCTTTTCTCCCATGAATCCAAATGTGAGTACAACGGCAACAAGGATAAGGGACTTTACCAGGATTAATCCTCTAGAGTTCCATTTTCTTTGGGTTGATGAGGACCCTTAAGAGTTCATCGATGAGGTGTGTAAAATAGTACAAATTATTGGAGTATCAAGAGTGGGAAAGGCTAAATTGGTTTATTACTAACTCAAGGGAGTTTCTCAAGTTTTATTCAACCAATTGAAGGAAGATAGGGAGGTTGATGTGGATCCTCTTCATTGGGAGAAACTTAAAGGAGCTTTCCTTAATTGATTCTTTCCTCTTGAGATGAGAGAAACAAATGTTCTTGAGTTCATTAATCTTCTTCAAGTCAATATGAATGTGAAGGAGTGTGCTTTGAAGTTCTTTAAATTTGATAAGTATGCTCCAACTATGGTTTCTGAATTTAGGGAAAGAATGAGTAAGTTTGTGTTGGGTGTTTCAAATTTGGTTGTCAAAGAATGTCGTACCACTATGTTAATTAAGTAGATGGATATCTCCCGTTTGATGATATATGCCACACAATATGAAGAGGAAAATCTCAAGGAAAGGGCAAGAGATTCCAAGAGGGAAAGGACTGGTGAGGGTGAATTTTCTCATCGTAGGTCCGCTAGACTTGGGCGTCCTTAGTTCTGGTAGAAGTTTTCTGGTCAGAGTTCTTCTAAGTCTCAAATCTCTGAGTTCAACAAAAATGGGGTGTCTAACCCAAAACCTCAAAGAGGTAGTGGTAGGGGATCCTTTATATCTAATTGCAGTAGGCGTGGTAAAAAATATGATGGAAAATGGTTGGCCGGTACGAATGGTTTCTTTGGTTGTGGAAAGAGTGGTCACAAATAGACGAATTTTCCATTGCAAGCTAGAAAGGGTAAGTATGGAAGACAGTCTCAACCTAGTGGTTCCATTTCGAGTGCTCCTAAGCAAAACATGTTTTGTGCCTTCAGAATCGATAGGATCACGAGGGATCTTTGTATGTTACTTCTATGTATAAAGTCTTCACCTCGATGTTTATGCCTTATTTGATCTGGGTGATATGTTATCATTTTTTACTTCGTATGGGGCCATAAGATTTTATTTTAGTCTCAAAATCCTTTCTTATCCCTTTCATGTCTCTACTCTAATTGTTGATTAATTGTTTCTAAGAGAGTTTATAGTAATTGTCCTATTTTCATTTCGCATTGAGTCACTCGTGTTTATCTTGTAGAGCTTGATATATTAGATTTTGATATTGTTCTTGGTATGGATTAACTTCATGCATGTTATGCTTCCATAGATTATGGGACCCAATTGATCACTGTAACACCTCGGAAAAATAGTAGGCTAAACTATAGCTAAAATGTGAGGGAAAATGTCAAGGAAAAAGGGTTAGAATCAAGGAAGGAGGGCAAGGTCCAAAAGAGTGGTTTAAGGCAGCCACCTTTGGTGAAGGTACTGCCCCACCTATCACGCCCATCACTACGACTTGTGGGCAAGACCATGACACGTGGAAGGGCTCGTGGAGGGCTAGGTAGTAGCCTTGCCAACTCTTCCAAAAATAGCCTTCCCTCTTCATGAACCACTTCACGGCTCGTGGTCATGATCACTGCTCCTGGGAAGGCTTGTGGAGGAGAGTTAGTAGTTTGAGGGGTGAGAGAAGTGGCTAAGCCACTACCTCAAGGTCCACGAGAGGGACCAGGGCCTGTTGGCCTTGACCACGGCTCGTGGAGCCCCTCTTGAAGATGCCTTAGGCTTGTGAGCTAAGGGCACATGGTGCCTAAGCCATTGCCTCAAGTCCACGAGTAGGACCATGGCTCGTGGGGGGCCTCGTGGCACCTGGGTGACTCACTTTAAGTGAGGGTCATTTTTGGTATTTGCTTTTGAAGCCCTATGAAACTGAGGTCGTTTTGTATTATTTTTATACAATTAAATAAGGTATTTTAAGTCAAAATACACCCAATTACTTCATATTTTCCAAATACCCAAATCAAAACACCAAAGTTCATCTTCTACACAAAATTTCTCTCTCTAGAACTCAAGGAAGAAGAAGAGTAAAATTAGAGCTAAGGCTTGAAGAATCAAGGCTATTTCACTCAATTTATTTGAGGAATAATTACTAAGGTATGGTAGTCTTTCATCGTTGGATAGTTTCCATCCAAGGAGTCCCTCCAAATTCAATTTCAAAACTAGTGATTTTCCCCAAAGTTAGGGTTTGACTTCAATCTTGTGGGTTCTATCCAAAAACGTTTTTAATGGTTGATTTATGATGGATTATGATGGAATTGAGGATTTATTGTTGATTTATGATGAATTCCCCCAAGAACCCATGAAATCCCTAATTTCCCAAATTTGGATCTTATGATGTGATTTGTTGATTTTAGAAGGATAATATGTGACTATGCTTGTTATAATTGGGTTACTTGAATCATGTTATCTTCCATGTCTAATGTAGTAATTCTAGATGGGTTGATGGATTGTAGCCTTGAAAGAAAAGATATCTGAATTATGTGTGACTATGAGATTTATGAATATAATTTATAAACACTTTGAGAGTAAAGTGAATATCTTTATGAACTAGTTATTGTGTTGTTGGATGATGATCTATATGTGCACAATTATGTATGAATATGATATGATGTGAAAGGTTTGTCACATGTAGGGATTCTAAGGTTGGAAAACTAGTCTCACCTAATGAATCTAGGAGCTATAGTATGATTATGTTGGATTGAGTGTCAAGACATTACTCCATGATTATGAACCTAAATCAAGACTTAATATGTAAAATATGGGAAGCAATTCTTAGCATCGAGTGGATATTGATATGATATAGGATCTCTTCCATTAGTTGAGGTTGGGTTTTCCTAATAGTAATCTCTTGGGATGGAAGCTCTCTCGTTAGTTGAGGTTGGGTTTCTAGTAGCAATCCCCTTATCCCATAACTGTGTGCCCTCATAGGTGTTTAGCTAGTGGATCTACCTAAGCTAAGAGTATGGTTCTACCTTAGACAAGTAGGATAGCCCTTTTCTGTGTGGGGTAGACACCATATTCCATGTTAGCTCATACGGTCTATGTCGGTTAAGGCTTATTCCCTAATATGTTAATATGGACAAGAATGTGACTTATAGACCATAGCTACTCAAGAAGCTTTATTTAGTATGGGTAGGAGTATGGAATCTTACTCATGCATTGCACAAGTAGACTTTGAGGGTACTTATTATATGTTGTTATTATGATATGATGATCTATGCATGATAATATGGTTTATGACTTATGATTTCCAATGTATTCATGATGAGTTCAAACTTGGTAAAATGCATGGTTTTAAACCAAAATGTCATTTTTAGCATGTTTTCAATGATTTATTGCATGGCTATCATACTTAGTGCATTTTTATTCTAACTCATATTTTCTACATTTTTTCGTAAGTGTAGGGTTCAGTTCTTGAAGTGATCTCCTCCTTGGTCAAAGCTTGGATCGACTATTCTCCTTGCTTTTGGTGAGTCCTCATGGTTCGAGAACGGATGATGATTTTCTAGTTTCCTTTCTTTTACTTTCATTTGAGAACTATGGTGTAAGGGTTGTGACCCTATTTGATGTTTCGATTGTAATAGATAGCTAATTGAGAAAAGTCTAGACTTTCTCTTTGCTTTTATGAAACATTTCTTAAGACTCGAAATGTGTTTTTACTCTTTATTGTTCTTTACTTATGTTATGATATGCTAAGTGGCTTACATGGTGCCTTTCGGGGTTCTATGTGCCTTGTTACGTCTAGGGTATACCCTTGGGTCGTGACAAACTTGGTAATCAGAGGAAAAGGTTTAGAATGATTCTAGGATGATGTCTCATAAGCCACGTCTAATAGAGTCTTGTTCATGAGTGTGAAGCGCGCCATATTTATGAGTTAGAGGCTATATGATGTTAGGAAATTTCACTTCCTTTATTACTCTTAAGTCGTGCCGTAGAGTTTAACTTTATGAAAGTCCCTCTCCTAACCCTTTTCTTATGTCTTCAGGAAATGAATACATGAATGGCTAACGTAAAAAGGATAGAAGAGGAGAATGTGAATCAAGGAGCTCCTCCTCAAGGTAATCAAGCTCCTCAAGATAACCAAGCTCCGACTAATCCTCCGGCTATGACGAATGTGAAGGTTAGGTCGGCTTTTCTAACGTTAGCTCAAGCTATGACGGCCCAAACTAATAGAGATGTTGGGCCTTATGTGAACCCTAATACAAATTCTGCGGTATCTAGATTGAGGGATTTTTCTAGAATGAACCCTCTCGTGTTTCTTGGTTCCAAAGTGGGATAGGATCCTCAAGAGTTTTTAGAAGAGGTTTATAAGATAATTGATGCCATGGGGGTGACTACGGTAGAGAAAGCGGAGTTAGCCGCCTATAAATTGAAGAGTGTGGCCCAAGTATGGTATACTCAATGGAAGAACCATAGGCCGGTAGGAGAGGGTCCAATAATGTGGGAAGTGTTCAAATCGGCGTTCCTTGATAGGTTCTTTCCCCGAGAGATGAGGGAAGCTAAGGTGGAAGAATTCATAAACCTATAATCACTTCATAGTCTTAGTTTATTATTTTATTTATTTATTTATTTTAATTTGCTAATAACTCACAAAAAAATTCCAGTGAAAACTGGGGCAAATTTTTTTTGTTTATTTCTTTGGTTTGTGATGGTTTTCAGGTTTCTTCAAGGGAAACATGGATTTGAAATTCAAGAACAAAGTTTCAACTTTTTTTCAGAATGATCAATCTCATGATAGCCAGAATCAACTTCTTCAATGCATGTAGCAGCGTGACTTCCTGACATCTATTTCTATTCAGCTTCTGATCAAGAAAACATGTAGTCATTCAAGAACATATTCAAATTTTCATTTTTGAAGAGTGCCAAAAGCTCACTCTAAGCGGCAAGTTAAGCCTCAATCCAATTCAAGATCAAGATACTCACCAAAAAATCAAGGAGATATCTGAAAGGAAAGACACAAGTGAAGACTCAAGAGAAAATGTATAGATAGGAGCTTGTACTTTTATTTTCCTTTTGACTATTAGCTTTCATTATTTTTATGTAAGGATAGGAACCGTGACTTGGAACACCATAACTCAATTCCAAGTGGCGACTCTAAAAAAATAAAATAATCCCTAATCAATACCGTCACTTAAATTGGAAAAACCTTGCCGCCAGTGTGCAAAAAGGGGTGTGACATCTCTGGACAAAATTTGTGCGAGCGAGTCTTGGTTCTAGACATCCTACATATCCCGGGTTATAAGGGAATCATGTCACGTGTAGTTCAAGGAGATGAGGTGATGAGTTGGAAGTTGAGTGAGGTTCCATTGAGGCTCCAGGTCACGGCTCCTATCCTTGCATTAAAATAAATGAAACCTAATAGTCAAAAGGAAAATAAAAGTACAAGCTCCTATCTATGCAACTTCTCTTCAGCCTTCACTTGAGTCTTGAATTTGAGATACCACCTTGATTTTGGTGAGTATCTTGACCTTGAATGGATTCAATGCTTAACTTGCCACTTAGAGTGAGTTTTTGGCACTCTTCAAAATGACAGTTTTAAAATGTTCTTGAATGACTGCATATTTTCTGATCAGTAGCTGAATAGAAGCACGTCTCAGGTGGTTAGGCTGCTACATGCATTGAAGAAGCCGATTCTGACTATCATGGGATTGATCATTCTGAAAAGAGTTGAAACTTTGTTCTTGACTTTCAAATCCATATTTCTCTTGAACAAACCTGACAACCATCACAAACAAAAGAAATAAATAATTTTTTTGCCCCAGTTTTCACTGGAAAATTTTTGTGAGTTATTCGCAAATGTAAATTAAAAAAATAAATTCAAACTAGGAAGTGCTTATCCTAGGAGAAAAATAAAAATTAACAATCTAAGACTAGGAAGTGTTTATCCTAGGAGAAAGTAACCAAAACCCATTATGTAGGAGGGTCATGCTAATCTCATTGTCCAGGAGGGTCCTGCTAATCTAAATCTCATTGTTTAGGAGGGTCCTGCTACACTAATCTCATTGTTTAGGAGGGTCCTGCTACACTGATTCAATTGTTTAGGAGGGTCCTGCTACACTAATTCTCATTCTTTAGGAGGGTCCTGCTACACTAATTCCCATTGTTTAGGAGGGTCCTGCTACGCTAATTCTCATTGTTTATGAGGGTCCTTCTACGCTAATGCCAATTGTTTAAGAGGGTCCTACTACGCTAATTCCCATTGTTTAGGAGGGTCCTGCTAATTTCCATTGTTTAGAAGGCACCTGCTACGCTAATTCCCATTGTTTAGGAGGGTCCTGCTACGCTAATTCCCATTGTTTAGGAGGGTCCTGCTACGCTAATTCCCACTGTTTATGAGGGTTCTGCTATGCTAGTTGTCATTGTGTAGGAGGGTCCTTCTACGCTAGTTCCCATTGTTTAGGAGGGTCCTGCTACGCTAATTCCCATTTTTTTGGAGGGTCTTGCTACGCTAATTCCCATTGTTTAGGAGGGTCCTGCTACGCTAATTCACACTGTTTAAGAGGGTCCTGCTACGCTAATTCCCATTTAGGAGGTACCTGCTACGCTAATTCCCATTGTTTAGGAGGGTCCTGCTACGCTAATTCCCATTGTTTAGGAGGGTCCTGCTATGCTAGTTCCCATTGTTTAGGAGGGTCCTACTATGCTAGATCCCATTGTTTATGAGGGTCCTGCTACTCTAATTCCCATTGTTTAGGAGGGTCATGCTACGCTAATTCCCATTGTTTAGGAGGGTCCTGCTACGCTAATTCCCATTGTTTAAGAGGGTCCTGCTAGTCTAATCCCATTTTTTAGGAGGGTCTTACTACACTAATTCCCATTGTTTAGGAGGGTCCTGCTATGCTAATTTGCATTTTTTAGGAGGGTCCTGCTACGCTAATTCCCATTATCCATGAAGGTTTATCCAGGAGGGTCCGGCTAATCCCATTATTCATGAGGGTCCTGCTAGTCCCATTATCCAGAAAGGTCCTGCTAGTCCCATTATCTAGGAGGGTCCTGCTAATCCCATTATCCATGAGGGTCCTGCTAGTCCCATTATCCAGGAGGGTCCTGCTAATTCCATTATCCATGAGGGTCCTGCTAGTCCCATTATCCAGGAGGGTCCTGCTAGTCCCATTATCCAGGAAGGTCCTGTTAATTCCATTATCCAGGAGGGTCCTGTTAATTCCATTAACCAGGAGGGTCCTGCTAGTCCCAGTATCCAAGAGGGTCCTGCTAGTCCCATTATGTGAATTTTTTTTCCTTGATTCCCACGTGTATCTGTTGTGTTGTATTTTTTGTAGTGTGCATGGGTTTTTTGGTGTTCTATCGTGTGTAGTATGAGGGGGATAGTGTGGTGGAGTTGGGGTAATGGGAGATGGGTATGGGTAGGAGTAGTGGGGTAAGGATTAGTTGAGAGGTAAATAATTATTTTTTAAATTAAATATATGTAAAAAAATAAAATATATTAGTCAACTATATTCTAAATTAATATAAAAACAAAAGCTAATCTAAATTTATAATTAAAAAATATACGATTATTTATTAAACCTAATTTAGAAGAAAACATATATTTGTTTTGTCATTTTTCATTACTTTTTAAAACAATTGAAAAATAAAACTTAGCCTAACATGTGATTCAATTTTTTGTAGTTTTCAAATATTTTAAAATAAACTTACTAAAATAAGATTAAAAAAATTAAAATATTTAATTTAGATTTATAATAAATATTTAAGGAATAAAAATAATGTAAAAAATTTAAGTCCGGTAAAAAATTACGTGCCTAAGTATGGTATACTCAATGGAAGAACAATAGGCCGGTAGGAGCGGGTCCAATAGAGTGGGAAGTGTTCAAATCGGCGTTCCTTGATAGGTTCTTTCCCCGAGAGATGAGGGAAGCTAAGGTGGAATAATTAATAAACCTTCATCAAGGAGGTATGAGTGTTCAAGAATATTCTCTAAAGTTTACTCAATTGTCCAAGTATGCTCTGGCTATGGTAGCGGATCCGAGGGATATGATGAGTAGGTACTTGAAGAGTGTGTCCAAAGTGGTAAGAAAAGAATGTTGCACGGCAATGCTCCTTTATGATATGTATATCTCGCATCTTATGGTGTATTCCCAATAAATAAAGGATGAGAAACTCTAAGGCAACAATAGGGAGGTGAAAAGAGCTAGAACCGGCGATGGGAACTTCTCCAATGCTAAATCTGATGGACAAGGTCGAACAAGGTTCAAACAAAGGTTCTCCAACCAAGGCTCTTCTAGTGCTCCCCCAAGGGTCAACAATGATAGGGTCTCCAACCCTAAACCTCAAGGAGGTAATAGTGGTGGTTCTTATGTTGCTAGGCCTAATTGTGCAAAATGTGGTAGGAAGCATGATGGTAAGTGCCTAGTTGGCACCGATGGGTGTTTTAATTGTGGGAAGATTGGTCACAAGATGAGAGATTGGCCTATGCTTACGACCAAAGGAAAAGAGGGCAAGCAAGCTCTTCCAAGCGGTTCAAACTCCAATGCTCAAAAGCAAAACTGCTTTTATGCTCTCCAATCCCGAGGTGACCAAGAGAGCTCCCCGGATGTTGTCACCGGTATGTTAAAAGTCTTTTCTATTGATGTATATGCCTTGTTAGATCCCAGTGCTACTTTGTCCTTTGTGACATCTTTTTTGGTCTCTACCCCGGTTGGTGACTCGGTGGTCGCTAAAAGAGTCTATAGAAGTTGTCCCATAAAGTTACCTTGGTGGATTTGGTAGAGTTAGACATGTTAGATTTTGATGTGATTTTGGGTATGGATTGGTTGCATGCCTGTTATGCCTATATAGATTGTAGGACTCGGGTAGTTAAGTTCCAATTTCCAAATGAGCCTATTTTAGAGTGGAAGTGGGGAAATTCTATCCCTAGAGGTCAATTTGTTCCATGCCTCAAAGCTAGGAAAATGATCCAAATGGTGTATTTACCATCTTGTTAGGGTTATGGATGTTGAGTCTGAACCCCTTCTCTAGAGTCGATTCCGGTAGTGAATGAGTTTCCAGAAGTTTTTCCCAAAGATTTGCCCGGTATTCCTCCCGAGCGGGAAATAGATTTTGGCATTGATATTTTACCGGATACGCAACCTATCTTTATTTCTCCTTATAGAATGGCTCCGGCCGGGTTGAAAGAGTTGAAGAAGCAATTAAAGGACTTGCTAGATTTTATTCGTCTGAGTATCTCTCCATGGGGTGCTTTGGTGTTGTTTGTTAGGAAGAAGGTTGGATCTTTTAGAATGTGCATTGATTATCGTCAATTGAACAAAGTGACCATCAAGAATAAATATCCCTTTTCGAGAATTGATGACTTGTTTGATCAACTTCAAGGGGCTAGCTATTTCTCCAAAATTGATCTTTATTCGGGTTATCACCAACTAAGGATGAGAGGTGTGGATATCCCCAAGACGGCCTTTAGGACCCGGTATGGTCACTATGAATTTGTGGTTATGTCATTTGGGTTGACAAATGCCCCGGCGACATTTATTGATTTGATGAATAGAGTGTTTAGACAATACCATCGTGTTTATTGATGATATCTTGATCTACTCAAGAAATCAGAATGAACATGTGGACCATTTGAGAATTGTATTTCAAGTTCTTAAGAACCAACATTTTTTTGCAAAGTTTAGCAAGTGTGAATTTTGGTTAAGGTCAGTAGCTTTCCTTGGTCATATTGTGTCAAGTGAGGGTATTGAGGTAGATCCTAAGAAGACGGATGCGGTCAAGAGTTGGCCTAGACCTCTAACTCCTTCCGACATTAGAAGTTTTTTGGGTTTAGCCGGTTACTATAGGAGGTTTGTTGAGGGTTTTTCCTCCATTGCTTCTCCGTTGATGGCTTTAACTCAAAAGAAAGCTAAGTTTAAGTGGTCAGAGGCTTGTGAGAAAAGCTTCCAAGAGTTGAAAGATAAACTTACTTCCGCTCCGATGTTGACCTTACCGGAGGGTACCGATGGTTCTATGGTATATTGTGACGCCTCTAGAATGGGGTGGGGATGAGTGCTTATGCAACATGGAAAGGTGATTGCCTATGCTTCCAGGCAACTTAAAGTGCATGAGAAGAATTATCAAACCCATGATGTTGAATTAGCGGCGGTTGTGTTTGCTTTGAAAATATGGAGACATTACTTGTATGGGGTCCATGTGGATGTTTTCACCAATCACTAGAGTCTTCAATATGTGTTTAGTCAAAAAGACTTGAATCTCCAACAAAGAAGATGGTTAGAACTTTTGAAGGATTATGACATGAGCGTCCTTTACCACCCCGAAAAAGCTAATATTGTAGCGGATGCACTTAATAGATTTTTCATGGGTAGTGTGGCTCATATAGAAGATTAAAAGAAAGAGTTAGTTTGTGATGTGCATAGATTGGCCCAGCTAGGTGTCCAACGAGTGGATTCCACCAAGAGTGGTTTCACAGTTCATAATGGCTCTAAATCATCCTTTATGGTGGATGTGAAGTCTAAACAAGACCTTGATCCTATATTAGTTGAATTAAAAGAATTGGTACTCAAAAAGTCTGTTGAGGCTTTCTCCCAAGGGGGAGATGGGGTACTTAGGTACCAAGGTCTATTGTGTGTTTTGGATGTTGATGATTTGAGCGAGCAAATTTTAGAAGAGGCTCATGGTTCTCGGTATTCTATTCATTCAGGATCCACCAAGATGTACCGTGACCTACGGGAAGTTTTCTATTGGTGGAATGGTATGAAAAAAGGATATCGCGGGATTTGTAGCCAAATGTCCTAATTGTCAATAAGTTAAGGTTGAGCACCAAAGGCCGGGAGGCTTTTTGCAAGATATACCAATTCCCACTTGAATGTGGGAAGAGGTGAATATGGATTTTATTGTGGGTTTGCCTCATACTCAGAGGCAACATGATTCTATTTGGGTCATTGTTGATAGGATGACAAAATCATCCCACTTTATTCCCGTCAAAGTTTCTCATTCGGCGGAAGACTATGCCAATTTGTATATAAGGGAGATAGTGAAGTTACATGGAGTTCCTTTATCTATTATTTCAGATCGGGGTACTCAATTTACTTCACACTTTTGGAAGTCATTCCAAAAAGGGCTTGGTACTAAGGTGAAGCTTAGCACTGCTTTCCACCCTCAAATGGTTGGTCAAGTGGAACGCACCATTCAAACTTTAGAGGACATTAATAGAGTTTGTCTACAATAATAGTCACCACTCAAGTATCGGTATGGCTCTTTTTGAAGCCTTGTATGGTAGAAGATGTAGGTCTCCGGTTGGTTGGTTGGTTTGAGGTAGGTGAGATTGCTCTTATTGGTCCTGAATCGGTTTATGAGGCTATTGAGAAAGTTTGGCTCATTAGAGAGAGATTGAGAATGGCTCAATGTAGGCAAAAGTCTTATGCCAATGTTAGAAGAAGGGAATTAGAATTTGAAGTTAATGATTGGGTCTATTTGAAAATCTCACCTATGAAAGGTGTGATGAGGTTTGGCAAGAAGGGGAAACTTAGTCTCCGATATGTGGGCCCATATCAAATTTTGAAGTGTATTGGGAAAATTCCCTATGAGTTAGATTTGCCAAATGAGTTGGCCCCGGTTCACCCGGTATTTCATGTTTCTATGCTTAAAAAGTGTATCGGAGATCTGGTATCCATTATTCACGTAGAAAGGTTGGGAGTTGATGAAATTCTTTCATATGAAGAGGTTCCGATAGAAATCTTAGACCAGCAAGTCAAGAGATTGAGAAACAAGGAAATAACTTCCGTTAAGGTTTTGTGGAGAAATCATCTAGTTGAGGGTGCTACTTGCGAGGCCGAGGCTGATATGAAGTCCCGATATCCTCATCTCTTTCCTTCTTCTCCTATTCAAGTTTGAGGTGAATAGTTCCTCTTGAGTTTTAGTGTATTGGAGGTCATGTGTGTATGTAATTTTTTCCATGATTTCCTTATGTTATGCATGTTCTTGATAAAATTTTGTTTAGTAAGAAAATGAGTTTTCATGATTTATGTTCCTCATGTTGTTGTGCATATAGTATGAGTTGCTTATTTAACTTCATGAGATGAGTTGATGAACGTGCTTTAGTATGCTTTGAGAGTTATTTCATATTGGCTCCATGACATGGGGTTGAGCATAATTTTAGTTGGAGACGGTAGTTCATCCTATGAATATGTGAAGTACTGAGTTTCATGCATATTGGGTTGATAGATATCGTTCCTACTTCCTTGTATTGCATTGATTATGTATAGAGATGGACTCGATGTTTCCTCCTTTGAATTGTGCATTATTTTTATGTTTCATGCATAATGAGCTGCTAGTCTTGAGTCTTTACTTTCGTAAGGTGTCTAGATCGTCATTCCAGGATGAATGTTCCCAAGGGGGAGATATTGTAACACCTCGGAAAAATAGTAGGCTAAACTATAGATAAAATGTGAGGGAAAATGTCAAGGAAAAAGGGTTAGAATCAAGGAAGGATGGCAAGGTCCAAAAGAGTGGTTTAAGGCAGCCACCTTTGGTATAGGCATTGCCCCACCTACCACGCCTATCACCACGACTCATGGTCAAGACCACGACTTGTGGGAGGGCTTGTGGAGGGCTAGGTAGTAACCTTGCCAAATCTGCCAAAAAAAACTTCCCTCTTCACGAGCCACGTCACGGCTCGTGGTCTTGACTACGGCTCATAGAGCCCCTCATGAAGATGCCTTGGGCTTGCCAGCTAAGGGCACATGTTGCCCAAGCCACTGCCTTAAGTCCACGAGTGGGACCACGGCTCGTGGGTTCCCTTGTGGAACCTGGGCGACTCATTTTAAGTGAGGGTCATTTTTGGTCTTTCCTTTTTAAGCCTTATCAAATTGAGGTCATTTTGTATTATTTTTAAACAACTATATAAGGTATTTTAAGTCAAAATACACCCAATTACTTCATATTTTCCAAATACCCAAATCAAAACCCCAAAGTTCATCTTCTACACAAAATTTCTCTCTAGAACTCAACGAAGAAGAAGAGTCAAATTGGAGCTAAGGCTTGAAGAATCAAGACTATTTCACTCAATTTCTTTGAGTAATCATTACTAAGGTATGGTAGTCTTTCATCCTTGGATAATTTCCATCCAAGGATTCACTCCAAATTCAATTTCAAAACTAGTGATTTTCCCCAAAGTTAGGGTTTGACTTCAATCTTGTGGGTTCTTTCCAAAAGCATTTTTAATTGTTGATTAATGATGGATTATGATGTAATTGATGATTTATTGCTGATTTATGATGAATCCCCCCAAGAACCCATGAAATCCCTAATTTACCAAATTTGTTTATTTTAGAACGATGTTATGAGATTATGCTTGTTATAGTTGGGTTACTTGAATCATGCTATCATCCATGTCTAATGTAGTAATTCTAGATGGGTTGATGGATTGTAGCCTTAAAAGGCAAGATATGTGAATTATGCATGACTATGAGATTTATGAATATGATTTATGAACATTTTGAGAGTAAGGTGAATATGTTTATGAACTAGTTATTGTGTTGTTGGATGATGATCCTTATGTGCACAATTATGTATAAATATTATATGATGTGAAAGGTTTGTCACATGTAGGGATTCTAAGGTTGGAAGACTAGTCTCACCTAATGAATCTAGGAGCTATAGTATGATTATGTTGGATTGAGTGTCAAGACATTCTTCCATGATTATGTTGGATTGAGTGTCAAGACATTCTTCCATGATTATGAACCTAAGTCAAGACTTAATATGTAAAATATGGGAATCAATGCTTAGCACTGAGTGGATATTGATATGAGATAGGAACTCTTCCGTTAGTTGAGGTTGGGTTTTCCTAATAGTAATCTCTTGGGATGGAAGCTCTTTCGTTAGTTAAGGTTGGGTTTCTAGTAGCAATCCTTTTGTCCCATAACTATGTGCCCTCATAGGTCTTTGGCCAGTGGATCCACTTAAGCTAAGAGTATGGTTCTACCTTAGACAAGTAGGACACCCCTTTTCGGTGTGAGGTAGACACCAGATTCCATATTAGCTCACGTGGTCTATGTCAGTTAAGGCTTATTCCCTAATATGTTATTATAGACAAGAATATGATTTATAGACCATAGCTACTCAAGAAGCTTTACTTAGTATGGGTTGGAGTATGGGATCTTACTCATGCATTGCACAAGTAGACTTTGAGGGTGCTTATGATATGTTGTTATTATGATATGATGATATATGCATGACAATATGGTTTATGACTTATGATTTCCAATGTAATTATGATGAGTTCAAACTTGGTAAAATGCATGGTTTTCAACCAAAATGTCCTTGTTAGCATGTTTTCAATGATTTCTTGCATGGCTATCATACTTAATGTATTTTTGTACTAACCCATATTTTCTACATTTTTCCATAAGTGTAGGGTCCGATTCTTGCAGTGATCTCCTCCTTGGTCAAAGCTTGAATCGACTATTCTCCTTGATTTTGGTGATTCCTCATGGTTCGAGGACAGATGATGATTTTCTAGTTTTCTTTCTTTTACTTTCATTTGGGAACTATGTTGTAAGGGTTGTGACCCTATTTGATGTTTCGGTTGTAATATATGGCTAATTGAGATAAGTCTAGACTTCCGCTTTGCTTTTATGAAACATTTCTTAAGACTCGAAATGTGTTTTTTACTCTTTATTGTTCTTTACTTATGTTATGATATGCTAAGTGGCTTACATGGTGCCTTTCGGGGTTCTATGTGCCTTGTTACATCTAGGGGATTCCCTTGGGTCGTTACAGTCATATTCAAGGTTCATTCTGAGAATGAGAAATTATGTTCTTAAGGGTCGGTTCATATCTTGCATAAAGGCTAGGAAAATGATTTTTAAGGGTTGTATATATCGTATTGTTTGGGTTAGGGATACATATTGTGAGACCCCTACTCTTGAGTCAGTTCCAATTGTAAAAGAGTTTCCTGAAGTGTTTCCCTGATGATCATCCTCGTATTCCTCCCAAAGGGAAATAAACTTCGGTATTCAACTTCTCCCAAATACATAATATATCTTTATTCCTCCGTATAATATGACCCCGGCAAAATATAAGGATTTAAAGGGTCAGTTGAAAGGCCTATTGGATAAGGGATTTATTAGACTGAGTATGTAATCATATAGTACTCTAATGTTGTTTGTTCGCAAAAAGGATGGTTCCGTCCGAATGTGCCTTGACTCTCAGAAATTGAATAAGGTTACTACAAAGAATAACTATCTGATATCAAGGATTGATGATTTGTTTGATCAATTCTGAGGTGCTAGTTTCTTCTCCAAGATTTACCATCGGCCGGGTTATCACCAATTGAAGTTGAAGGAAAATGACATTCCAAACATGACATGGTCATTAGGAGTTCTTGGTAATGTCTTTTGGTTAGACTTATTCCTCGAAATAATTCGTGGATTTGATGAATAAGGTCTTTAAGCAATATCTTGAAATCTTCGTAATTGTGTTTATTGATGATATTTTGATTTACTCATGGAATGAGGATGAACATGTTGAGCATTTGAGGATTGTGGTGCAAATTCTCAAGAATTGTGAATTGTATGCTAAGTTTAGAAAATGTGAATTGAGGTATGTTGCTTTTCTTGGTCATATTGTCTCTGGTGAGGGTATTCAAGTTGATCCTAAGAAAACCGAGGCAGTTAAGAATTGGCCTAGACCTTTGATCGCTTTTGATATATATAGTTTCTTGAGTTTGGTCGGGTATTATAGAAGGTTTGTGGAAGTATTTTCCTCTATTTCTTTGCCTTTGATGACATTGACTCAAAAGAAGGTGAAATTCCTATAGTCAGAAGCTTGTGAGAAGAGTTTCAAAAATTGAAATATAGGCTCACTTCAGCCCGCATATTGACATTACCGGAAGGATCAGATGTTTTTATAGTGTACTGTGATTCTTTGAGGTTTTTTCTTGGTTGTGTCTTGATGCAATATGGGAAAGCCATCACCTATTCTGCAAGGCAATTAAAGAAGCACAAAAAAGAGTTATTCGACTAATGATTTGGAGATCGCGGTGGTAGTGTTTACTATAAAGAGTCTGAGCCATTACCTATATGGTTTTCATGTTGATGTGTTTACCGACCACAAGAGTTTAAAATATGTTTTCACTCAAAAGGATTTGAATCTTTGCCAAAGAAAGTGGCTTGAGCTATTGAAGGGTTACGACATGAGTGTCCTCTATCATCCATGTAATGCAAATGTGGTGGAAAATGTTCTTATTTGACTATAGATGGGTAGTGTTTCTCATGTGGAGGATGATAAAAAAGATTTAGTTTGTGATGTTCATAGATTGACCCAATTTGGTGCTCACTTGGTTGATTCAAATGAAGAGGGAGTCATTGTTCAAAATGTTTCAGAATTGTCTCTTGTATCATATATGAAAGCTAAGAAAGATCTTATTCCGGTTATGGTTGACATAAAGAAGTTGGTTTCTTAAAAAATCCATTAAGGCTTTCTCCCAAGGAAAAGATGATGTCCTTCAATAACAAGGTCAGTTCTGTGTTTACAAATGTTGATAAGTTGAGAGATGAGATTTTGACAGAAGCTCACAATTCTCGGTATTCTATTCACCCGGGAGCCACCAAGATGTACCGCGACTTGCAGGAGGTGAATTGGTGGAATGGGATGGAGAAAGATATTGCGGAATTCATGATTAAATGTCTTAATGGTCAACAAGCGAAAGTTGAACATCAGAAATCATGTGGTTTGGCTCCAAACATTTGTATTCCTCCATGAAAGTGGGAAGATTTAAACATGGAATTCATTACGAGTTTACCTTGTACTCATCATCAATTTGACTCGATTTCGATTATTGTTGACCGGATGACGATCGACTCACTTCCTTCCCGTAAAGACTTTATTTTTCAGCCGAGGAGTATGGTAAAATTTATATTTAGGAAATGTTAATGTTACATGGAGTACCCTTGTCCATTATCTTTGATCGTGGTACTTATACGTCTCAATTTTGGAAGCCATTTAAGAAGGGTCTTGGTACTCAACTAAAACTTAGCACAACTTTTCACCCTCAAACCGATTGACAAGCTGAGTGTACAATCTAGAGCTTTGAAGATATGTTAAGATCTGAAGTAGTTGATTTCAAGGGTAGTTGAGATGACCATTTTCCTTTCATCTAGTTTTCTTATAATAATAGCTATCATTCTAATATTAGGATGGCTCCATTTAAATCTCTTTATGGTAGGAGGTGTAGGTCTCATATTGGTTGGTTTAAAGTTTATGAAGTCGTTTTGATAGCACCTAAGTTAGTGCATGAGGCAATGGAAAAGGTTTGACTTATTTGTGAAAGGTTGAAATGACTCAAAGTCGACAAAAGTCTTATGGAAATGTTAGAAAAAAGAGCTAGAATTTGATGTTGACTATTGGGTGCATTTTAAAATTTCACCTATGAAGGGTGTAATAAGGTTTGGAAAGAGATGGAAACTTAGTCTTTGATTTATGGGCCCATATAATATTTTGAGACATATTAGTAAGGTTGTATAAGAATTGGATATACCTAGTGATATAGCATATGTACATCTACTATTCCTTGTTTCTTTGTTGAAGAAGTGTGTTGGGGATTTGACTTCCATTGTTCCTTTAGAAGGTTTAGGAGTTGAAGAAACTCACTCTTATAAAAAGGCTTTGATTGAAATTTTAGACCGGCAAGTTCGGATCATAAGAAATAAAGAAGTTGCTTCCGTGAAAGTTCATAAGAGGAATCAATTAGTTGAGGGTACTACTTGGGAGGTTGAAGCCTATATGATATCCCGGTATCCACATATCTTTCCTTCCACTCCTCTTCTAGCTTGAGATATTAGTTCCTCGTGGTTTATTCCTTTGTATTCATGTGTTTTAGTCAATCCATGTTTCCATATACATGCATGTTCAAGAAAAACTTGATTTTTATGTTATGATTTAGGTTGGAGTGATTCTCCAAGTATATGCGTATTATGATGAGATATGCATTCATGTTGGGCAGTTAATTTCTCTCCTACTACATTCATGCTTGGTAAGTCCCATTTGAGGATGAATGTTCCTAAGGGGGGATAGCGTAACACCTCAAAAATTGGAAAGTTTGGTTAAAGTGTTGGTTTTGGCAATAAGGAATAGGTTTACGAGACCAACCTACAGATCGTAGAAAATCCTACGGGCCGTAGGAAGGAAATCATAGGACCTAGAGTTGAGTTTTGGAAATTTGAAGTCTCTCATATTTGACCTACGAATGACAAGACAAGCCGTAGGAATTTGGACGAGTCGTATATGGGTTCTATTGGGGAAATCAAGACTAAGCGAAATTGGATTAAAAGTGAGGTCGGTCCGTAGACTGGTATAGTAGGAAGTTGGCCAATTTTTAGGTCCCTATAACTTGACCTATAGTTAACTAGTACGGTTTGTAGGAAGTTCTATTGTCACGACCCGAGGCTAACCCTTGGGCGTAAACACGGGACCCAGGATCATGAGTGACGCCAAGCTAACCCTGAGCTGGCATATCATAAACAAACTGAACAAATCTATGAAAAGATAATTTAATATGGAAGTTAAGTCATGAGATAATTGTATGATGGGGAATACCCAATACTGGTCAGAATATATATAAATTTTAAGAGTTTACTGATATTGAACAATCACTCAAAAACCTACGTTGAATCTAATACTATTGTCTGAAAAAGCCTCTACTGACTAGAGTTGTTGGGACATGTCCCAGCTAACCCTAGCAAAATTGAAACTGAAATGAAAGATTAAATCTGAAACATGTCTATTGTCCTCGAAGTATGAGGACTCACCACTGAAGCTACTGAATGTGGAACAGGAACCGATCTACTCGCAATCTGAATGTTGAGGACCTGAACCTACATCATGAAAAGATCTAACGTAGAGTATGTGTCAGTACTTGGAAGGTACTGAGCATGCAGGACAGGATAAAAGTTGAACAAACATATAACTTGAACAAAGCATAATTGATCAATAATATAATCTGAACATGATGGAAATACTCATATATATTGAAAAGAACTTAACTTAATCCAATGACCAAGTACATAACATGCTGAGACCGAATACTGAAGTATATCTGAAAACCTGGTCAAATGCACTAGAGTCTGACTGTGGTAGCTACTAGTAACCGACATAACCACCACGTGAGCTAACTGTGGTGTCTGATGTATACACCCCATCAAAGGGCACAATATACCTTGCTAGAGGTATAAGTTCTTCGTCTTAAACTGAGTAAAACGATGTAGTTTAGGCATTAAACGATGTAGTTTAAGTTCCCAACGCATAGGGGAAAGACCAAAATGACCCTGACTTAAATATGAAGAGTGCCACCTACTACAGGACTAACGGGTTGTCGGTTGACCTACCAACCATCAGCAGGCAGGGGCGGAGCTAGCATAGAGTTAGGGGGTTCATCTGAATCCCCTTTGCGGAAAATATTACTATTTATACATGGTTAACATTATTTTTTATGTATATGTAGTAGATGTTGAACACCCTTCGATTAGTTCGTGGTTTACTTTTTCCGATTTTGAACCCCCTTAATAAAAATCCTAGCTCCGCCACTATCAATAAGAGTTGTCGGTCAAGCTCTACCCGACAGGGGTTCACTAAAATGAGCATAACTTCTGACTCGAGATGGATTTTAGCAAACTCGGTGGCGTTGGAAAGAGAATTCAATTATCTTTCATTTGACTGGTCATAGACCAACTAATTCATTTTGTGCTAAAAGATATGACCGTTTGAAGTTGACCCAACAACCATTTCCCTCCAATTGGCTGTTGACCCTCACCTACGGTCCGTAGGTCCAAGCACGGACCGTCCTAGTTGATCGTGAGTGGGATCAGAGACTATTAACATTTAGGCCTTAACGACGGAACTCCACCTACGGTCCGTGGTTCTACCTACGGTCCATGGGTGGTTCCTCAGTACTGGCACCAGTTTTTTTGAAAACTAGGATTTTGTTCATTTTGAGGTCCAAGGTGTTACATTATCTCCCCATTGGGAACATTCATCCTCGAATGAAGTCTAAGTAAGTTGAACAACTGAAGGAACAATATACTGAGACTGAACTTACGCAAGAGTAAATTGAGAGACAGGAGAGGAACTATTATTTCAAGCTACAATGGAATCGGAAGGAAAGAGATGAGAATACTTAGCATTCATGGTTTCTTCTGCTCCTCAAGTAGCTCCCTCTACGTACATACTCCTCCAAGTTTATCAAATCTCATCACCCCCTTCATAGGGGATACTTTGAGGAAAAACCCAATCATCTATCTCAAACTCTAAGTCCCTTCTCCTTACATCAGCATAGGACTTCTGTCTTAAGTATATCTCTGATGAGCTGAACTTTTCACATAGCATCATGTACCGAATTAGGCCCAATCAAGGTTGGTTCACCTACTCATCAACCTTAGGAAAACATAGGCAACCATCTCCCCCTTAGGAGAAAACCTCTACTTTCTACTGATGAACTGCACCTTCCAACTAGAGTAATATAGGATCAGTGTCCTATTTTTCCTTAACCTCTGCTACCAATGAAAATTTGGATCTATTCTAAACTATCACACCACCATCTGACATGTCCGTAAGACCAACTCCTAAGTGAGCAAGCCGGTGAACATATTTTGCTAATTCCTTCCCTTTTTCCTCAACATGTGCTACACTACCCTTTAGAGATCATCTTTCTAGCCTTAAGGTAAGAGATAAATCGACCTATTAGCACTGAGCTACTACCCTTCCATTCTTAGACTGGCTTGTTTGGAAACTGAAACCGAACGATCCTACTTCTACAATCGATTGAGGCATAACAGAAATGTAACCAATCCATGCCTAGAATGATATCGAAATCTACAATTTCTAACTCAACAAGATATGCTGAGGTGACTTTCTAAGAGATTGTGATAGGGTATTTTTTGTATACCCATCTAGTTATAACAGGGTCACCAACTGGAGTAGAGACTGAGAAGCGTTCTGAAAGAGTTTCTAGACATGCATTAATACCACAAGAATCCTTCCACTGTTGGTACCAAGTGTAGGCCACTCTATTCAACTAATAGGCGGCCAAATCTGCACTCTCGACTTGAGTGACGCCCATAATGTTTGTTACCTCTTACATGTTGTCGAGAAAATCTTGTGGATCTTATTATGACTTAGACCCATGAAACTCTGTAGGGTTTATCCGAGGAAAGTCTTGGATTCTTGTTGTAGCAGTGTTAGTCTGTGGCAGAGTTGGGACCACAACCTACTGATTGACCTGGGTAGTCATGGCCTGAGCAAGTACTTGGTAAGTAGCCCTGAACTCGGCATGCATGACTTGCTCCTTCAATGGGTTTGTTGGAGCTGATGGCTGATTCCTTGTGTTAGCTCTTCTTGGAGGCAATTTCCAAAATGCGAAGAGCATGAGTTAGAAAAAGATTGAATAGAGTTCATAATCACGAACAATAAGAATAGCAAAGAAAGTGAAGTTTTTCTTAAAACACTTCGTAGCCTCCCTCTCATAGATGTGGTGTACTTCACACCCATGAAAGAGACTCTACTTAGTGCAGCTTTAAGACATCCTAGGACTCTTGAACCTAATGCTCTGATACCAAGCTTGTCACTCCCTGAGGCTACCCCATGAGCGTAAACATGCGACCTAGGATCACGAGTGACCCCAAGCTAAACCTGAGTTGGCATATCATAAGCAAACTAAACAAATCTATGAAAAGATAAACTAATGTGAAAGTTAAATCATGAGATAACTGAATGATGGGGAATACCCAATACTGGTTTGAATATATATAAATTCTAAGAGTTTAGTGATACTGAATAATCACTCAAAAACTATGCTTAATCTAATACTATTATCTGAAAAAGTCTCTACTGACTAGAGTTATTGGGACATGTCCCAGCTAACCCTAGCAAAACTGAAACTGAAATGAAAGACTGAATCTGAAACATGTCTATTGTCCTTGAAGTATGAGGACTCACCACTGAAACTGATGAATGTGGATCGGGAACCGATCTACACGCTATCTGAATATTGAGGACCTGAACCTACATCATGAAAAGATGTAGCGCAGAGTATGCGTCGGTACTTGGAAGGTACTGAGCATCGAGATAGGATAAAATTTGAACAAAGCATAACTAATCGATCAATAACTTAATTTGAACGTGTATGAAATACTAATATATACCGTAAAGAACTGAACTGAATGCAATGACCAAGTACATAACATGCTGAGACTAAATACTGAAGTATATCTGAAAATCTGTTCAAATGCACTAGAGTCTGACTGTGGGAGCTACTAGGAACCGACATAACCACCACGTGAGCTAATTGTGGTGTCCGATGTATACACCTCATCGAAGAGCCCGATATACCTTGTCAGGGGTATAAAGACATGACTAGTGTGATCACTAAAATTTATGTCCACAGAGGGGACTTAACCTACGGGGCACGTAGTTATGGGACTATGAGGTACGCTGAAACCCTAGTCCACTTGGTGCTAAGCCTACTCCTAACTGCATATGTATATGATACATTATGACTGAAATACTAAAATACTAAATAGCTCAAAATATTGACATGCAAAATCTGAGAATGTAACAATTATATACTGATAATGTGACATTCGAAAACTGAAGCATGATTATCTGTTTAACTAACCCAGAATGTGTAATTCATGAACTAAGAGAATCTACACAACTAGGGTTCTGAGTTTCATGCAAAGAACTAAGCAACGATTCCACGAAAACATGATAATTTGATTAAGAATACTCTAACAGTTAAATCACAACTAATATCTAAGGTTTTAGAAATCCTAGGTCTAAGCAAGATATAGGAATCAAGAAAGTGACTGAATTTTAGGGACCTAGTGGATGAAAGAAACCCACTAGTGAAATCCCACATACCTGGTGACGAATTTCACAGAGAAATATTTTGATTTCAGGGCTGGAATTGAAGAAAACATATTGCGTTCTTGGAGGGTTTTGGGTCACCTCTTTTCTCTTTTTTTTTGTTCTAAGCTTGGTGAATTCAAGTGAATAAAGGTTCTGGGTATGTCTAACTAAGTTATTAGGCATAAACTAAGTAAAAGGACATAGTTTAGGCATTACACGATGTAGATTAAGTACACAATGCATAAGGGAAAAGATCAAAATGACCATGACTTAAATCTAACTAGTGCCACCTACTACAGGACTGATGGGCCATCGGTTAACCTACCAACCGTTGGTAGGAGTCGTCGATCAAGCTCTGCCCGACAGGCTTCACAAAAAGAAGCATAACTTTTTACTCGAAGATGGGATTTTAGCAAACTTGGTGGCATTGGAAAGAGGATTCAATTATCTTTCATTTGATAGGTCATGGGCCACCTAATTAATTTTGTGCTAAAAGATATGACCGTTTGAAGTTGACCCAACAACTATTTCCCTCCAAATGGTTGCTGACCCTAACCTATACGGTCCGTAGTTCCAACCACGGACCGTCCTGGTCGACCGTGGGTGGGATCAGAGACCATCAACATTTAGGCCTTAACGAAGGAACCCCACCTACGGTCCATGGGTAGTTCCGTCGGAACTGGCACCAGTTTTTTTGAAAACTAGGATTTTCTTCATTTTGAGGTCTAAGGTGTTACATCTACGGTCCATAGGTCAAACCCGTAGAGTTTTCTGGTAGTTATATATTATGGGTATTTGGGTCTTTTCCTATGCATTTAATACCTATACTATGTCATTATGACTAATTTGAACACCTATAACTACCTTTCAACTTCTAATTCGACCCATACCCTTTCATTCTCTAAAATTCCTAATCCCATCCAAGTTCATCCTCTCCAATTCTCTCTCAAGTTCAAGAAAGAAAGCTAGGGTTCAAGCTTTAAGTCTTCTATTTCCTTCATTGCTTTTGGACTCTGTTTGAAAAGGAACAACCCTTTGGAAAAGTCACAACCCTTTGGAAAAATCACAATCCTTTGAAAAGTCACAACTCATCGGAAATGTCACAACCCGTCATTAAATTCACAACCTTTGGAAAAGTCACAATTCATCGGAAAAGTCACAACCCTTTAATGTGAAAAGGTATCTACTTTTAATATAATACAATTAAATAAATATATAAATAAAATAAATTGAGTATTCTTAATTGGGGGTTTTATAGTAATTCAACATTCAAGTTTAGGAGTTCGTGCTAGCTTTTAAGGTAGTATATAGATAGATAGATAGATAGATAGATAGATAGATAGATAGATAGATAGATAGATAGATAGAT
>JAJOOO010013486.1:0-42119 GCA_029582685.1 Solanum piurae | reverse complement strand
GACCTTAAAATTCCTCATCTTGGGCTTGAATTTGGGCCACCAAATAATTGTAGCATTTGGACAATTCCTCTCCCTTGGGCTTGAGCTCTTCTTCTCCAATAAGACACCTTTGGATCAGCGATTGAAGCCCATTGAGCTTATCATTGAACTCCTTGTTTTGAGATCTTGTTATGGGCCTCCTTGGAGTTTCTAAAGCTTCATCCTTGTCCTTCAATGGAGTAGAGCTTCCTTGGATGCTATCACACACTTCGCAATTTTATATTGAAACTTTGGTGCGTGACTGTCACGACCCGAGAGCACCCCCAAGTCGTAACACGACGTACTTGACCCCGAAGGGATCTCATCCAAGCCATATAGCATCATCATGACATAAGACATAGAAATAATGCGGAAAATTTAAAACTTTTACAATGGAGGTTCAACTTCATATTTCATATACGAAAATCATAGGAGACTAGACTTTTGTCTCTTACACCATCTAAACCAAAGAATACAAATTTGTGGGACGTATCGCTTATACATCAATAGAAGTCTCAATATACGAAATACGACATGACTAAGAAAGTAAGAGATCTCATCCTCGAACTTGAGGACTCAGCAACTACTTGGAGATAGCAATCCATGTCTTCTTCGAACGAGAGTGTAATCACCTAGCCAGAACCTACACTCATTTAGTAAAAGGGAGAAAAGGGGTTAGCACATAATATATACTAAGTATGGAAACATGCATAAAATCTTTAAAACATGATAAAACAGACATTTTAGTGAAAAGAATGCATTTATTGATTTTAGAAGCCAATATGTATATCCAATGTACAACACAAGCCACAATCACATTCATATCCGTTATAAGATAATATCAACACCTTAGCAACCCCTAAGAAGCATTTGTGCAATGTACGGTTGGCATCCCATAATACCAACCTTACTAAATACCCCTTTGAAACTACCTTGGCCATGTACAACATCTTCAAACCTCATTAATATCATTGGTCACAAATAAGGAATTAGTCATGCATACATTGAATCTCAACATAAAGTAAAGGAACCACCCTACAACACCTTACTAAACCCAGTTGTGCAATGTGGGAGTGAAGTCCCATACCCCCACTCCTACTAAGCAAATTTACCAAGAAGTTATAGCATGTTCCGTGTCTCATTCATTATCTTCATTATTAGGGAAAAGTAGCCTCCACCGACATAGACCATGTGAGCTACATGGAATCCGGTGTCGTGTAACCCCACACCGAGAAAGGTGTTCTACTTGCTTAAGGTAGAACTAAAATGTCTAGTTATAAGGTGGATCCACTAGCTAAGGTCCTATGTTGGCACATAGTTCTAGGATAGGGAGATTGCTTCTAGAAACCCGCACTATTGCATTGTCGGAGGGACTTCCATCTCATGAGTTCCCTTGTGGATGACCCTCGACATTGCATTGGCGGGAGGGCCTTTACCTCATTGTCCATATCCATTCGGTGCTAAGCAATATTTCCCAAATTATACGTCATTAGTCTTTGAATTGTATTTACATCTGTGAAGGAATACTTTATCCTTCGTTCAATACAATTCATAAAATAGCTCATTGATTCATTTAAAGGTGACAATGTACTTTCAACTTCTAGAATCATAATTAGTATGTGAGAATAACTTTCACACCAAGATCATGTGTGAATGGACTTTCAATCAACACAATAGGATCAACATGGTTTAGGTACAATTCATGCATAATAATGTGTAAAGGTGCATATGAGAACTATACTTTCAATTAACACCATTTGATTACATCATAATCATGTTTATGCATGAAGTATATGTGTGTGTGTAATTTTCCTTGCAACAACCCAACAACAACAATATCATCATACTAGACAATACATATAATCTCAAGTGTAATGGTAAGGGAGAACTACCTTTCAACAATACCAACTTTATAAATTAGTCGTAGGAGATTTACTTTCTAAATGAATCAATAGTTTATACACATCTTTCATTCATATGCACAAACCCTAGCAATTTACCCCTTTTTAAGGTCATGAATCATGTCTCACAATTACACCCAAAGATACTACAATAGGCATGGATAGAACAAGATTCAATAACTAAATTCACATAGGAGCAATTCATAGTAAATCATCTTGCATCAATACACCCATCACAATACTTGAAATTGGGGTCATGGGGTATACATGGGTTCAAGGGGAGTTTTACAATGAAAATCACCATTAAACATCAATTCATCCATAGATTTAATGAAATTAACAAGATTAAATCATTTTTAAGAAGAACCCATGATTAGAATAGAAACCCTGATTTTTTAACAATATACCAAATTTTGAAATTAGAGTTTGAAGGGCTTCATGGAGAATGAAATTCCATGAATTAAGGTCCCCATACCTTAATCAAAGCCTTGCCCACAAATTGGAGTGAAAACCTTAGAGCTCGAGCCCTAATCTTCAAATTCTTGGGGTTCTTTAATGGAGGAACTTCTAAAGAGAGAATTATTGCAAGGATTTGGGTATTCTTTTATTTCTTTTAAGAGTGATTAGAAAGGGAGAATTTGACTCTAAAAAGTATTTATATTTAGTAGGAAAAGAGTAGAAAGTATTGGTTTAAGTTTAGGAAAAACTTACTAAAAGACCCTTCATTAAATTCCCAACCTTTCCTCTTTCACGCTGAAGTCTACCCTTTGGCACACCTTGGCTCTCCAAAGCACTTAAGCGACACGCCTAATGCACCTTTGTTCCGCCCAAAGTTACAGTGAGCTACCTAAATGGGCAGCTCACTAGGCGATGGGGAGGGACCATGGGCGAGTCGCCAATCCATTGGGCGATCCTCACGCCATTCCGCCCTTTGTTCCAGCAGCTTGGACTTGAGGGGTGGCTGTCCACTAGGCGAGAAGAGTCCCTTGGCGCATCGCCAAGGCTCTTGGGCGAAGCTACTGCCCATCGCCGAATGGACTTAAGGTAGCTATTGTTTTCCCTCGATTTTTCTTAGGTAGTTTAGGGTCCTATACTTCACCCTAGACTCCTTCCTTAACCATTTAAGCTCTAAGACATCCTAGTCGTTGCATTAAGGTTACTCTAACACACACCATGAGGCTCTAGTTCACCCTAACATTTTTTCGGGGTGTAACAATGACCTCTCAACTGATTCTAAATATTGGTGCATCTTTGTGTATTTGAGCACTGATAGAGTTATTCGTAGAGCACAACTAACAAAACTAACGTTAAAATCAGCTAATTGGGGTCCTCTCTAGATCATTGTTGGAGATTTTAATGATATTATGGACAACTCGAAAAAGGTAGGACGTAGAAGTAGAGAAGTAGCTTCTTTTAAAGACTTTAAGAATTTCTTGTGGAACTTAGGGGCAGTCGATTTAGGATTTAAAGGGAAACCTTGGACTTGGTGGTGTTTCAGGGAGAATGATGGAATTATCCAAGAGAGATTAGATAGAGCCATTGTATCTCCCGGATGGCGTTTAGAATTGCATTTGGCCCAAATAATTCATTTGAATACTGAGGCTTCAGATCATTCTGCTCTTTTACTCAATACCGACCCTAAGCCTATAATAAAAAAAGCGACGCTTCTATTTTGATAAAAGATGGAGTGAAAAGGATGCAGTGAATAATTTAGTGACAAGGTCTTGGCAAGAACATGTAGATGGCTTTGAACAATCCAAAGTAAGTTTCAAACTAAAAAAATGTCATTAATGTCTTGGCTGAGAAGGGGTAAAGTGAACTCAAAACAAATAATAATTGGGATCAAAAATCAAATTGATAAGCTTAAGAATGATCCTGATCACTTTGGCCTCCCTAAACTTCGACTTTTAAGAAAAGAATTAGGTAAAGCTTACAAAGAAGAAGAAGCTTACTGGAAACAAAAATCTAGAGCTTTTTGGTTACAAGAGGGGGATAAAAATACCTCCTTTTTTCATATGAAAACTATTCAACGACGAAAATGCAATAGCATCAAAAGTTTTTGCCTAGCTAATGAAAATTGGGTATCAGAACAAGGTGATATTATTAGAGAAGTGGAAAATTATTATGAAAATTTATTTACTACCTCTAGACCAACAAATCTCGATCCCATTTTGAACTTAATCCCGAGATTAATTAAAGATCCCATCAACCAAAGTCTTATTAGAGAAGTGACAGATGAGGAAGTGAAACATGCGGTTTTTGAGATGCATCCTTTAAAGGCACCAGGGATAGATGGAATGACCCCTTTTTTCTTTCAAAATTATTGGAATGTTTTATCTACAGACATTATAGCTGTTGTTAAAAGTTTCTTTCTTTCAGGATATCTCTTACCCTCTTGGAATCAAACTCTTATTACTTTAATCCCAAAAGTAAAGAATCCTAGTGTTATTAGTCAATTTAGACCTATTAGCCTGTGCTCTACCATATATAAAATTATAACTAAGATTATCGGAGCAAGATTAAAAAAGTATTTGCCTAGTATAATCTCTCAAATCAATCTGCCTTTGTAGGAAGTAGACACATTGTTGATAATGTTGTATTGGCTCATGAGTGTATACATGTGTTGAAAAATAAGAGGAGAGAGAACGATAAATTTATGGCCTTAAAATTAGACATGGCAAAAGTTTACGATAGAGTGGAATGGATATATGTCCAATCTTTACTTTTGAAAATGGGTTTCCATGACACTTTCGTTAGCTGGATTATGCAGTGTATCACGAAACCTACTTACAAGTTTAATATAAATGGTGAAATTGTTGGAGCTGTACGACCTAGTAGAGGACTAAGACAAGGTGACCCTTTATCACCATATTTGTTCATATTATGTGCTGAAGGACTTTCCAGGATTTTGAACCAAGCTGAGGAGCAAGGAGAGCAACGTGGAATAAGCCTAAGAAGAGGCGGTCCTACGGTAAATCATATTTTCTTTGTTGATGACTCCTTTTTATTTTGTTCAGCTAATACTCAAAGTGCAGTAAAAATTTCTGAAATTCTAAGAACTTATGAACTTTTGCTAAGGCCAAAAAGTTAATTTTGAAAAATCAGCAATATATTTTAGCAAAAATACTACCGAGGAAGAAAAAGATAATATTATAGCGAAGATAGGACAAATACATAGAGATAATTTGGGACTTTATCTAGGATTACATGCGGTAGTTGGAAGATCAAAGAAGAAAATGCTTGAGTTTATCAAAGAACGAGTTAAAACTAAGATAAAGGGTTGGAAGAGTAGTTTTTTAAGCCCTATAGGCAAATAAGTCATGCTTAAGTCAGTACTTTCTTCTATTCCTTCATATGCATTATCATATTTTCAATTTCTAGATAACTTAGGAAAGGAGATTACTGTCATTTTTTCTGACTTTTGGTGGGGGGAAAATGAGGGGAAAAGGAAAATGCACTACGAAAAATGGCAGAAACTTTGTGAGCCAAAGTCCCAACGGGGTCTTGGTTTTCGAGATCTGAAACTTTTTAACAAGGCCTTATTGGCAAAACTTGCGTGGAGGATTTTAACCCAAGAGGATTCTTTGCTTCATAGGATGCTTAAAAGTAAATATTTTCCGAATACCTCTTTCCTAAGTGCAGGATGTCCCTCAGCAAGTTCTTAGATTTGGAAAAGTATTATGTGGGGACGAGATTTGTTGCAACAAGGAATTCGATGGAGAGTAGGAGATGGAGAAAACTAATATTAAGGTTTGGAGTGATCATTGGATTCCTAATTCGACCGATTTCAAACCCCTAAAAGGACATACACAAATAAATCCACAGTTGAGGGTAAGCGACCTTATATTAACACCATCATATATGGAATATCCAAGATCTTCATCACCATTTTTGCCCTAATGATATCAACTCTATTTTGTTTATCCCAATATCTAGCACTGGAAATTCTGATAAAGTTATATGGCATTATACAATTCAGGAAAGTACGAGGCAAGATCTGGTTATCATCTAGCGAAAAGCCTAGCTAATAGTACTGACCCTAGAATTGAAAAAAACCTCAAGCCAGTGGTCAATCTTTCCCAAAATCTTTTTGGACTTTCTTATGGTCACTTAAAATTAAAAACAAATACAAACATTTCCTTAGAAAATGCATTCTTAATGTCCTTCCTATTAGTGCAAATATTTCTAGAAGATTGCATCAAAATTGTGATGTTTGTAGGGTCTGTGGCTTAGAAACTGAAACGGTTGATCATATGTTTTTCAGTTGCCCAAAAGCACAACTAGTATGGAAATTGGTCCCTATTAACTGGCCTAATGTAGAAAATGTTATGAATTTTGCAATAATGGTGGAATGACTTATTTTGTAATACATATCAATATCAAGAATCCATTGAGCTACTAAGATTAAGTGTCTCTCTTTTATGGCAAATGTGGAAAGCGAGAAATTCATTATGCTTTAATGGTGGTACATATGAACCTAATGACATAGTTAATAAGGCTTTATTTGATTTACATGAATATGACGATATTGTGAAAAATTCGGCAGTTGTGAATCCTATACCAAACAAGAGTTATGATGTAACCATTACTTTGGCCCGAGATGGGATTGTTGTTTTCACAGATGCAGGTCTACAAAGGGAGAAGGGAAAAGCAAGCATCGAAATGGCGGCTATAGAAAGTTGTGGTCATTTGCTTCATGCCTTTGGTACCCCTATTCAATTTGTAGGGAAGGCCATAACTGCTGAAGCACTAGCAATTCGGGAAGCTGTGGAAAGAGTACTACAAAAGGGTTGGTCAAAGGTTCACATCAGATGCAAAGAATGTCATACAAATGTTGCAAAAGAATTTGATAACATCTTGGGAAATAGAGACCATTTGCGAGGATGTCTGGCGATTGATGAAGTCTTTTGGTGTTCCTCAAACATGGAATGTATTAGCCCATAATCTAGCAAAAAATTCTATTTCATGTATAAATAGGATTTCTTGGGATTCTGCCTTCCCAAGTTGTGTTGTAACGGATGCAATGGTGTCTTATGGACATCTGAAACATGTTTTAAAGTAATGCAATAAAGTATTTTCCTGGAAAAAAAAAACTATCTTGAGATATTTATCCTTACAGCAAGAAATTTAGTAGGCAGCTCTAGAAAAACAATTCAAATTTCTTGAAGCAAAGAATTTTGTGCACATAATTGTATGTCATAGTTCCCAAATTCTCTCCATTACTTACTGTCTGATGTAATAGAGATAATTTAATCAAGTAATAAAAGTTGAATGTGGGTGGGTGATGACTGACAATATAAAGAAAAAATAATCAATATTTTTAAGATAAAGAATTATCTCTGTATTTAAGTAGGAGAGCTTTTCAACATGGCCTGCAATGCTGGCTTTTCTTCTCAATAAACAGCTCCTATCACCAATGGCAAATGATAAGTCTTTTCTCCCATGCACCAATATTGCCCCCTAAACAATACCGACATCTAAGAGGCGCAAAATAATGTCCTTTTCCTCCCAACCAATATTATTATTTAAAAAAAAAGAAGAAGATGAACCTCTTACAGACGGAAAGAAATGAATCTCATAGTCATGCTAGTAATGCAGGTTCTCTTCATAGAATTGAGCGAAAAGCAGCAAATCCAAAAACCTGAATATACCTGATCAAATTCAGCCAATCTGAGAATCTCCTCTTCTATTCGATTGTGGAGTTACATAGAATGAAAAAGTCTGCAACTTCTGGATTCCTTCTTTGTGTTTTGTAGTTGGAGTGCAACCTATCGATTACTCCAATATGTGGCAATTCTTTATAAAATAGTTGGAGTAGTCTACATACTTGGTCCAATAAGGACGGAGATTCTCGAAGCCTAACTCCAACCAAGGTTTGGACTGGCCATTGTAATGAATTACAGAAGCCTTCTTCAGTTTATCAATGTTGGACTTATTTTGATAGCCCAAGCCGAGCATGTGCCATGAGGGATCAATTGGGTGAACATGACCCTTGAATGCAATCAAAGCAGGAGGTAGTGTTCCAAGCTTCCACATTGTCAGTTTGGACTTCAGATTCTACAAAAGATCACAAAGGTCAAGAGTGTTCATTTATAACACATGGCTTTCTATTGTAGAAAGAAAAACAGATATTTGTCAAAGACTAGTTATGACGTCTCTTCAACTTGAATCAGCACTATATCAGCCATCCGAAGTATTGAACTTTTTATGGATCTACAATAATTGATCACTGTGCCGCTTGCTTAAAAGGATGGGATGGTGCATAATACAAGAGAATCCAATCACCTCAACTCTAAATGTACACCAACCCCATTTAGGGGGTGATATGTATATTGAAGATTACATGTCCTGCTTTCGTGGAGTTTGTACTTTCAATAGTGAAAACAGCAAAAAAAAAACAGAATGAAACAGAAAAATTACAGCTTTAAACTTCTTAATCACAACACTTCTGATGTCAAACAGAAAAGTACAATAGTAAATTTAATAGCATCCAAACCAATAAGAAAAGGCTGAACAAACATGCTTGTGTAATCTAGAAGAACATTGCAGAAGAAAAAGCTTAATAAGTCACACATTAGACAAAATACAGACATAAGCAAGAAGCATAGAGGAATCTCAGAAATCTTGCATGATTGAAAAATAATCCCATATATGTAGGAACATATAAAACTTAAAGATAAGACAAATCATGAACCATGTGAAATCCGACTACCTCTTTAAGCCATGAATGGTAAGTATCTCTTATATTTGTCTTTCTCCATGTATGCAAGTCAAAGATATTCATCCCATAAGCCCATGCACACTCGTCAGGGTTCAAATTGTTTGCTATGAGAGGATGAGAAAAATTAAAGTAGTTTCTGAATCGCTTTGACATCACCCACTCATCTTCTCCTTTACAGGTCTCAACAGCTCCATTCACCTTTCCCTTAAGGTCAATGTCCCACAATGGAGACAAGTCACGCTGAATCACAACATCGTCATCCAAGAAAACCACTTTATGAAGGTTTGGGAAGAGCTGCATACAACACCATAGAATCTCAGATTAGTATAGAAAGAGTATATCAAGACAGACAAGAGGTGAGTAAAGGTTTCATAAAAGAACTAAGGATAAAACCTGCTAATAGCAGGGAGAAAAAGGAAAGATGGTAGTGTCAAGACACGGTCTGGAGATGCTGCATTTGGAGGGATCTTTAGAGATGATCACAGAAAATGGGTGTTGGGATATTTAGGTAAGATGAAATCTTTGACAAGCCTCACATCAGAATTATGACTCATAAAAAAAGGGCAAACTGTATCTAAGCTAATGGGATACTTGTTGTCAAGCTGATTAAGGATGAGGAAATACTACACCATCCTATTATTGAAGACTCTGTAATATTTGTAATCAACAAGACCTCTATTAAACACATCTCGAGAGAGGCAACCCAGTGTGTCAACTTCCTGGCGAACGAAGGGCACAAGCATGATGAAGATTTAATTATCTGAGGAAATGCATATAGAATTTATACGCATGGTGGACTCTAGCAATGTTGCTTTTGAAAGATTGTAATCATTTGATCTTTCCAGTGTACCAAAAAAAAGAAAGGAGAAAGGAAAACACGAAAATGCTGTTCAAAGTTGCATAGAAGTGTAAGTTTAGTTGAATAAAAAGAGCACTTGGACTGCAACACTTGTAGTCATAGTGGGGACATTTTTAAAATAGCACAATAAAAGTAAAGTAAAGAAAACGAAGGATGATAAAGAAAACAAGGCTGAACAACAAATTCAAATCTGGGGGTAATAGTGTTTGCTCATACTGCTTTGGGATTGAATGCTGACAGGAGCCTTGAAAATTGCTAGTTGTAGCTATGGTGCTATGAAGTTCTACACAAAACATGGAAATTTCAATCCTAGTTTCATGCATGAAATGCGAATGATTTGGGGAGCTCAAAAGCCTGCACGCTTTAACAATACAATCGGGATTAGCATTAAACCAAATTCCTACTGGCTCCAGTTATCTATCTATAACATATTTATAATAATAAAATTAACAGAATCTTCAATTGTCAGATAACAACTGTAAATAAAATAAATAAGAAATTCTTAAATGTCAGATAAAATTAGCCAACCCAGTTTCTGTTAAACTGATCGAATTATAGCTAAGGTTGATCCATAAAACAAAGAACATACAAAAGACCTGTCCTAGGCACCTTGCTTAAGCAACACAAACTTTTGACTCCGTTTTCATACTTAGGCCTATCATTTCACTCTACTTATATATTAGAAAATCTTTTCCTGGGTACATTGGACCAAAACCAGTGGGTGTTCACCCAATAGAGTAAACATCTGCATTTGTCTATCAGAAACTGTAAAGCTTTAGACATTACTCTTTTATCCAATAAATTTAATGCTAAAGTGGAAGGCAATTATGTTATAAGTGCTACCTTTGGCAAATATATGCGAATGTGATTGAGCAAGGAAATGTATTTTGGGCTTCTAGCCTGCAGTTTTGAGGCAAAAGATCGTGGAGTAGTAGTATCACTGAGATTGGCGCCAGTTACATGGTTTCCATGGTAGTATTTCCGAATCCCATAATGACCTTCAACTAATTCAAGCACTGGAATATTTTCTCTGGTTAACCAGTCAAACTGATGAATACCTCTAACTTCCACAATCGCTGGAGAGACAGGATTAAGAGCAAACCAGGAGTGCATCCCTGCATATGTTTTCTTGTCAGTGATGACATGGAAAACAGTTTTTTCAGGCCTCAAAGATGACTGCACGGCAGAATTGACCACAACTGAAGCAGCTAGGATGTTATCAGTTGACAATACAAGATGGTGCAAAAAGTTCTCGGAAAGGAGAGGGAGTAGTTCTGGCGAAGGCAACTGTCTTCGCGCATGAGCATTAGAGGAGTACTCATCAGTCAGCCGCAGTGAAAGACAATGAATGCCTTTAGGGACTGCACTAGCAGCAAAGTGCTTATTCATTAGCTCTGCAAATTTTGATTCCCTGATCTCCCTTTCAGATCTCTCCATCTGTAAAATAGCAAATGCAAACATTGTGAAGCAAAGTTTAGCTACGAGGTACATGCACACTTTAACACAATGCATACACAGGCAATGAAGGAAGAAATGCTCTGTGACATACTGGTTTTGTACAAGTAAAGTGGGGTACATAAACGAGGACGAATCACATGGTTTTGTACTGATCAAACAAAGAGTAAAGCATGCAAAAGGTATATGAACAATATGAATCATTTTCCTTAATCACAAGACACAACAAGCCCATGAGTAACAAGAATAACGGATTTTCTGCAAATAATGTGCCACTCCATGCATTTTCAGTCCTCATCCATGTTTTTCTTAACTGATATTCAAAGTGGGGAATGGGAATAACTCAGTTAACATAATGCTCAAAAGAGTAGGCGAATGTGACATAGAGGCAAATGCACAGACCAAGTTAATATGTCTAGAAATCAATTGTACACGAACAAAAGAGAGAATGGCTATTTGCACATACCATTCCCTTCAGCATCAAAGCAAATTCTTTTGCACTGTACTTGTTATTTTTCATTTCAGAAACAAGATGAGCATAAGACTCTGGGAGCTTCATAACAGATGGCAGTTCCTCAGAGTTTACTTGATTGAGGATCTTAACAAAATCCTTTACCAGTCTCTGCTGAAACAGACAAACACTTTGATTAATAAAAGTACTCTGCATTATTGAATAAATGCTTAATACAAGATTGGAAAACAATGGCACGACAAAGCAGCAATAAATGATATAGAGGAAGTTCATTTACATTTGAATCATAAGTCCGTCCAAGAAGCTTTGCTCCCAATCGTCTACCTAAACAGTCTGAATATTAATTAAACGAGATTAAAGTTAAGGTTTGCCAGAACTTTAGTTTATGTTGTAACAAATCAAAAGTAAAGTGTGATTTAACAATAGTCAGAAGTAAACTGAGCAACGAAAAGAAGCAGCTATTACAAGCATCATAACCAAATTCAATAATACTAATCAAACAGGATCCTTATACACACTGGTACTTTGAGGCAGGGTCCCAAACCCCAAAAGAACCCAACCAGGGAAGGGGTTTTCTTTTTTTCTACGGAACAGAAAGAAGAGCACTGAAAGACATCCAAGAACAACAAAAAGACATGATCAGGAGATATTAACTAAGCATGCCCCCCACCCCCACCCATCAGCAACCCTCTCTCTTGCATGCATAGACATCCATGAATTGAATTCAATCATGTTTCTGCTACCAAAGTTGAATCTAAGTATATCAAGGATTACAATAAGTTGTTACAACTCATTTATCAGTATCTTTGTCCTTCCCTTTTTATGAGGGTACTTGCCATCAAGTTGAAGACATGACTAGGCTCGGGAAAGAGAGAACTCAACTTTCCCCTTAATGTTACACAATCCAGATGTCAAAATAATCATCACAGCTTCAATAACATTGACAACAATCTAAACTAATAAATAAAAACAGCTATACTGCATTGTCGATGAAGAAATAACAAGAAGAAGTTTGTCTCAATGCCAAATTAGACCGGGTCGATAACATAACTGATGAAAGTAAAAAAAAAAAAAGGAATCGCAATATACAATATAAGCTATGGAACAATAACAAGAAAAGGAAAACATGAACATCCACTGAAAAGGAACCAGCAATGGTGTAAAATACATCAGGATTAGGAAACTAATTGTATAAAGGAAAAAGGAGATTGATTTTAAGTACCAAATGAGGAGCACTTTTTGACGCCTTCAAGGGTAACAAGAGCAGTGAGAATGAAGACAAAAGGCAACAAAAAAGCTAGGAGAAATATTGTATGAAAGAGTCTTCTATAGTTGAAATGGCGAGGTGCGAGTTTGATCTTCATTAATTCACCAAACCCTCCATTGTTATTGCTGCTCGATATTGTTATACTTCTCATGCTAGGTGAGAAGTGCAGCTGCATCTTCCTCATGTAACTCCAATCACCACCCAATCCCAATCCCAATTCCAATCCTCCACAATCCCAGCACCCCCAATGATGCCACTACCCTTTTCTTGATTCCTTAAACAATACGAACACAATGGTGTTTTTTTCACCATCAGATCCAAAACGACACCAATTAAACAATCTTGATCGCTTCAAATTTGAAGTTCGGGGTCTCTTCCGAGACCAATGGCATTTGAATGGGAGACCCTTTATTCTTCCTTTTACCCCAATCCCGAAACCCAGCTGAATCCTTTATAAATGGAAAACGTTTACGGCTGCTTGAATCAGTTTCAAGATGAAAGCACACACATAGGTGTGGGTAATGAATTCATCATATCTATGTATGTATGAATGAATGAAATTTGAAAAATGATAAACCTGAGGATGATACAGTTTTAATGGAAGATGAATTTTGTTACTCCCTCCATTGGAGGATTGAACAGAAAGAAAGAAAAGAAAGAAAAGCAAAGAAAGAAAGAAAGAGAGAGGGGGAGAAGGTATTTTGGAATTTCCTATTTCTGTGTGTTTGTGTGTTCTTTCTAATTTTGATTTGGTCAATGATAGTACTCTTTCCTCTCAAGGTTACAAAATAAATTTTAAAAACAGAAAAAAAAATTCCTTCAATTTTGAAAGTATTTAGAATCTATTGGGTTGATTAATGAGTTTACAACTTCTTCTTTTTCTTTTTTTTTTTTTTTTTTTCCGGTGGGGGATAATTCTTTGTCTTCTTTTCTTGTGGTTAACTGGCTGCATATTATGTATGAACTTAACAATAAGCATGTATCAGAAGTACCACAAAAAAGAGGAATCATATAATGGATCTTATGTTACATGTATGGTCTATGGTGCTATAAATATCATCCTAGTAAAAATCACGGTTTACCTGAATTGGCAGAGTATACATAGGGAGGCTCGAGGATGGGAAGAGAAAACATTTGCCTAAATACCCACTACAAAGGCAAGCAAGCAAGAGCCAAGGTGTATAGGATGAATTTTTTTGCAAGTGTTTATCTTATTTGGCATGAGGGGAACTAACTATAACAATCCGAGAGTTTCTAAGCTAAGATTCGAACCTTTCTTCATTTGCATTAAGATCGTATCGAGTGATTCTTAAATTATTCTTAGGTATTAAGGTCAATTCTTTAGTGTGGGAATGGATTTGGATATGAATTAAGTTCACAAGAATCCTATGACACAAAGTTGAGTTGAAAGCTTCCTTACCGATTAAGTTTTGATATAAAATTCTACTTAGGTCAAGTTCAAATGACTATCTCTCTGGACATAATGAATTAGATGGCCCATGACCTTCAAATTAAAGGGCTATGAGTCCTCTTTCCAATACCATCAAGTTGGCCTCAAGTAAAAAGTTATGAACGTTTTATTAAAGACTACCATAGTAGAGTTTTCTGAGTCGGTAACCTACGAACCACTTCTACGGGCGGTAGAACTTTCTATAATCCGTACTGTTGACTCGTGAAAAAGTAATGAAATTCAAATATTTGGGTCCAATCCTACGGACCCATCTAGGAGTCTTAAAAACTTCTATGGGTCATAGTTTGGGCCTGTAGAATCAACAGTTTTTCCTTAAAACATCAATATCAAATTCACGGATGGGATCTACGGTGATGCGATACAAATTGCCTCAACGCTATCCATTTACGAACTTCAACGCTTTGATGGAGTGTTCACAAGGATGGAGGCTCTTGGGCATGTATGGATGACGAGGAGGGAGTTCCATGCCATGCATGGGAAGTTCATATGCACCTTGAAGGAGCTCCCAGTTGGGGAACACCATGCTTGGATGATAGCTTGGAGCGTGGGAGGCCTAACGAAGCGAGGAGCAGCAAGTGAAGGACTGCTCCATTCGGCGAGTTAAAGATCACTTCGATGACTCGCTAAAACCCTTTGGCTAGGGTTCCCAGATCACCCAATGGGTCAAGGAGCCCCAATGAAAGGCTGCTCATTCGGCGAGCATGGAGAGCATTCGGCGCATCGCCCAATGGACCCCAAGACCGCCGAGAGTTACAGTTGCCATCAAGGGAGGAGCCAAGGGAGAGTGCAGATCGCCGACCAATCGGCGACTCGCCAAGAGGATTGGGCGAGCCCGACTTAGCTCGCCCATGAGCCATTTCAGGTCACTTTTGGGACCATCTATGTAATAATGCCTAAAACTATAAATAGGCCTTTAGGGGTTCATTTTAGGGTTAGACTAATTTTGAATATTGTGGTTGTAAACCTAAACTCCTTGTGTGAGTGGTTGAAAGCTTGGTAAAGCTTTTGTTGATTCTTGTTTAGAAATGGGGGTTGCTTGGGATATCGATTCCCTTGAGGTCTTCGTAAGAGTTAGGTGCTTTTTGTTGGATTAACTAGGTGAGGTCTTTGGGTTTAATATACCCTTAGGTTGCTTTGTGTTTCCTCTTTTTGTGTCTATCTATTTATCCTTTACTTTTCGTCTTTTCGATTTCCACATATTATCATCGTTTCTCTTGTGAGAATCGTATCATTTGGTATCAGAGCCAAGCTTAGTATTGTTCCTATGATTCTAGTCTTGGGTTTGTTAAGAACACAAAAAAAATAATCTGTTCAAATACGTTTTTGAGAAATTTTAGAAAAGGGTCTTGTTGATTTGAGTCTTCTTTGCTGTTTCCAAGGTTAGATTAGTGTTCTCTAACCTTATTCTAGTCTAGGGATGAGATTGGAAAGGGTTTGGTTCACTTTTGAAGAAACTACCACTGGAGGTTGAAGAAGCTTTGAAGAAAACAAAGCGGGTTTAGAAATCTGGAAGTTTTGGCAAGAAATTGAGTGCTAAAAAGTATTGGGGTTTTTTCCCTATATCAAGGAGAGCATTCACCTAAAGTTTCGTGAAATTTTGAGCTAAAAATCTTTGGGGTTTTATTTTGGGTCTTCATAGTGTTCTTGAAGTTCTTGAAGAACATTCAAATCTTTAAGAAGGGAATAGTTGAAAAAGAAAGTGTTTGATTCCAAAAAGGAAGAAACAGAAAGTGTTAAAGTTTTTGTAAAAAGAGAATTTACCAAAAAGGGTAAATATAAAGGCCAAGAAAGAGGGGGGGGACCACTAAGGTTAAATTTTCGGATACTTGCAGTTGCAGCTTGAGGAATTTGGGTGAATCCTGACTTGGATCGCCCATTCCACTCGGCACCTCGCCCTTTGGGAAGCTAGGTCGCCGAGTTGGACCTCATTTTGGTGAGGACACTGGAAAATTCGGCGAGCTAAGCCCTGGTCACCGAATTCACTTGGCACATCGCCGAACTTCCACCCAGATCACTGAGTTGCCTAGCGCATTGTCAAGTTTGGTAAATCAATCTTCAAGTTGGCGAGCTGAACTTCACGTTTGGCAAAGAAAACATGCCATTTGGCAATGGGAAACTCACCTTATGACCCTTTTCATCTCAGGTTCTAATTCTAGTTTCTTTCTTTTGATTCTCGTTCGTTGTCAAGAATCCTCAACTGATTTTCAACTCGTAATTACTCTACTTGTTGACTATTGGTTCTTGAATTCACTTCTTTGTTAGTGCCTTTTCTTTTTGTGCTTTTATTCGTTTTACTTCGTAGATAACTTCTTGATTCAAGTCCGTTTGCTTTAATCGAGTCGTCCGTTTTTCTTTATACAAAAATCCATTCCGACCAAGAGTAGAATTGGTACCTTGTACAAACAATTGTCAACATTAGCGGCGCCAATTGAGAGGCAATCAATGGTGTGTAAACACGAGCGATTGTGAGTTCATTTTACTAATGCTAACATTGTTTGTTGTTTTTGTGAGTTGTCACTTTGTAGGTACATGGAGTTATAGCGAAGCATGTCCTCAATAGCCTCTGTCCCATGTGACTATGATATGGGAGATTACGATTGTGATGAGGGCTATGGGTGTGAGGATAATGATGATTATGGGGGCTATGATGATAGCCATGATCAAGAGCCGAATGAGAATGAGAGCTACTATTACAGAGGAGAATATGAGAGAAATGTTGAACACAACTCTTATGGTGAAGATAGAGAGGAAGAAGGCTCTTGTGGAAGCTCCTATGATGATGAGGGAACATATGAGAGGTCTTATGATGAAGCCAGAACGTGTTACACTTCCCACATCCAGGATGAATGTAAGATGAGGTATAATACTCTATTATATAAGAAGTATGAGGAGCATGACCCTAGGGCTTGTGAAGATTTGTATTCTTACTCTTGTGCTAATCCTCACCCTAGTCGAAGTAGTGTGTATGGCTACACTAGCTCAAGTCAAAGTCATCCGAGGGGAAGAAGAGAGTGTGCAACTCTAAAGTCTAAGGATACTATATCCTATACTTCTCAAGATAATGCACACTTATCGGGATATGGGAACCAAGGCAGGTACGAAGGATGTGTCAAGGGTCTCGGTACCAAAAAGATTGATTTCCCTATCATTAAGGGATGGTGTGATCCTGAGGCATATCTTGAATGGAATTGGCAATGTGAACAGATTTTCCAATGCCATGATTTGAGAGGTCCAGAGCAACCCTTGTATGCCCTTGGTCATTTGAATGGTCTTGCATTGGGTTGGTGGACTCAAGAGGAAAGGCTTCAAACACTCCAAGGAAGTACCCACCCATTGACATGGGAAGGATTGAAAGGGCTGATGAGGTTCAAGTATGTGCCAAAGGGGTACGCAAAGGTTTTTAATGTCGATCCGAGAAGATCAGTTCTTAGGACAAAGGTTGGCATTTGTGGGGCTTTGGGATTTGACCTTGTCATCGATGATGGGTACAATCTAAACTACATCACTCCAGAGGTGGTAGCCTATTTGGGACTACCTCGACTACAAAGGACTTATCCATACACCATGGAGGGATGTAAGGTTACCGAAGGGGTAAGAGTCTATTTCACACGCGGCAAATACTATGAGGAGGTTTGGTGTGATTTAATGCCCATGGCTTCTTGTAACTTAAGTTTGGGGGGAAAATTGGTTTATTGAAAATAGGGTCCCAAACAAGCAGAATGGGTACAAACGTATTATGGATCATTAGGGAACACCTCTATTTCCTCTTCCTAGGGTGAAAAATGAGAGACAAAAGATTGAGAGGAGTAAGGGAAAGCAAAGTGGCAATCTTAGAGTGGATAAAAGAGAGGTTGAGAGGAGTGAAGTTAGAGAGTTTCCACAATCTCTATCTAACCTTTTTGATCATCCTTCGTTTTGTAAGGATTCTTTTGTAGGTACAAGCATGATGAATGGAGGAACACAAGTTCCAGCCAAAGATCCTACAATTGAAGGTGTGATGGATGCACTTAGGGAATGTCCCAACATCCAAGGTAAAGAAGATATTTCTTGCAGGCGTCAAGGTACAATAGCTAAACCTAGCACTTTTACCATTGCAAATGAACAAAGTGTGAACGTTAGTTTGTCTTTAGGTGAGCCTATTATTGATTCTTTACCATGTGTTTATAATGTGTTTGTTGAGAGTGTGGATACACTAGTTGATCCTATTGATGACCTAATTGATTCTTCACGAAAGATCAATTTGTGTCCACCTAGTGTTGACACCTATGCTTTGAATGCTAGCTCATTATCTTGTAATGATTGTGTTGATCAACCTGTTTGTGAGTGTAGTTCATTAGTTGAGGGTTCTTGTAATGTGATTAAGGAACCTCAAATTAATGGTACTAATGATAATGTTGATCAATTGAATGGGAGTGACTCTATGAGCATGTCTTTTTGTGGAAGTTCCGATTTCTTGCTTTGCTCATAGAGATCTTGAGCTTGAAAATACTTCGAAAGATGATATGTGTCTTTTTGAGGTTGAACTTGCATATTTTAATTCTTCCCTAGTGGTTGATCATTCCCTCTTTAAGTACAATATCCTATTTGAAGATGATGAAATCACTCCTAGTGATGTACCTAGTGGAGTGAATAATGAGAGCAGTATAGTTCTTGATAGCTATACTTGTTATAGTAACCCACTATGGTGTGAAAATTTCCGTCCCAAAGATGGAAATCTCTTCTTGGAAGATGAGAGTACTCTTGTAGGGAAGGGTTGTGATGAGGAGGAAGGTGGTGTCTGTTTGGCCATTACTTTTTCTTCTTGGTGTGTTTCACTTCTAAATAGCATGACCAATGCTTTTGAGCCTATTGGTAGTCATACATAGTAAAACACCCGAGAGGAGGTTGATTTGCGAGACACTTTTCTCTATTACTTGTTTACATATAATGATGCTCATGCTGTTGAGTGGAGTATGTTGTTGCGAGGAACAAGTGCCCACCTGCTAAATGGAGGAGCACTTGATCTAGTTCTGTGGACCTTTTACCCTTTTGATCCCGGTGGATGTTTTAGGGTATTTGAACTGGTAAGAGTATCATCCTTTGGGTGGTACTACCATGTTGATGAGAAGAATAACCATTGTCTTTGTTCTCCATTTGTGGGCTTAATAGCCATGACAATAGAGGATGTTTGGTTGTTCCTTGAATTTGAGTCTCATCATTTAAATGTTTGAAGTGTTAACCTTTGTACTACCCATCATGCTAAGAGGATAAACTTCTTGCTTATGATCTATATGGCTTTACAAGGTTTGGATTCGAGGACTCAATTTTATCTACTTGCATTTGATGATACTCATGCTTGTGTGGGTAACATATCTTATGTTAGTAGTGGTATCAATTGGGCAAATGAGAGTCTCCTTGACTCGATGCTATATCTTTCCTTCCCATTTGACCTCGGTGTTGGTCTAAATTGTGATGGGTATGGTAGTAACACCCTTTTTCTTTTAGTGATTTTTACTTGGTGTTATTACTTGATCCTATGTTCTTGAATGCGGTTTGTTTGCCAAGTTGTGTGGGGAATACTAGTATTTGGCCCCGCTCATGAATTGGGACTAACTATATTATTGAAGTTAGCTAGTGCATTGGATGAAGTCTTAATTTGGGTTAACTTTGTTTATGCCCTTGCACTTAGTTTTGAGAATGTTTATTTGCTACTTGACATAAGGGAGGTTTTGTGCTTGTTTGAATGTGGAACCAATGAGGGCTTACACATGAGGTTGATTAAGTGTATTGGTTCCTACGCCCTACCCTTTTGTCAATGTTTCTTACTTAGCCAAGTATCTATTGCTTTGATGGGTTACAAACCCTTGGTTGATGTTTGTGATGCTTGGTTAAATGTTAAGTTTGTGCATCCTTGGCATGGTGATGAAATTGCTATTGCTAACGCTAACCCTCATGCCATGAGGATCTTGTTCTTATTTGCTCTCCATATGGTTTTGCAAGGTATGGATTCAACGACGAATTCTTTTCAAGAAGGGGAGAATGATGCAATACAGATTGCCTCAAGGCTATCCATTCACGAACTTCAATGCTTTGATGGAGTGTTCACAAGGATGGAGGCTCTTGGGCATGTATGGATGACGATGAGGGAGGTCTATGCGGGCATGGGAACATATGCACCTTGAAGGAGCTCCCAGTTGGGGAACACCATGGTTGGATGATAGCTTGGAGCGTGGGAGGCCTAATGAAGCGAGGAGGAGCAAGTGAAGGACTGCTCCATTCGGCGAGTTGAAGATCACTTCGGCGACTTGTCAAAACCCTTTGGCGAGGGTTCCCAGATCGCCCAATGGCTCAAGGAGCCACAATGAAAGGCTGCTCATTCGGCGAGCATGGAGAGCATTCGACGCATCGCCTAACGGACCCCAAGACTGCCAAAAGTTATAGTAGCCATCAAGGGAATAGCCAAGGGAGAGTGCAGATCGCCGACCAATTGGTGACTCACCAAGAGGATTGGGCGAGCCCGACTTCGCTCGACCATGGGCCATTTCGGGTCACTTTGGGCCCATCTATGTAATAATGCCTAAAACTATAAATAGGCCTTTAGGGGTTCATTTTAGGGTTAGAGTGATTTTGAATATTGTGGTTTCAAACCTAAACTTCTTGTGTGAGTGTTTGAAAGCTTGGTAAAGCTTTTGTTGATTCTTGTTTAGAAACGGGGGTTGCTTGGGATATCGATTCCCTTGAAGTCTTCGTAAGAGTCAGGTGCTTCTTGTTGGATTAACGAGGTGAGGTGTTTGGGTTTAGTATACTATGTTGCTCTTTGTTTCCTCTTTTTCTGTCTATCTATTTATCCTTTACTTTCTGACTTTTCAATTTCCGCATATTATCATCGTTTCTCTTGTGAGAATCGTATCATACGGTCCGTAGATCAAACCACAAACCGTAGATGTCGCAATGTAAGGTTTTTGACAACTTTTTAAGTGGAATTTCATTTGTATTTTCCCACTTTTTCTAAGCCCAAGTCATGATGTTTTAACTTCAATTAGGGGAATATATTCCACCAAGTACTCAATTTTCTTTTAATTCTACGCTTGCAACTCCCCACCTCAAAAATATAATCGAATGGAAGACAAAAGCTAGGGTTTCAAGGCTTCCAATCAAGTTCTTCTTCAAGGACTTTGTTCTTCCACGTATATAAGTCTATTCATAGTGTTTGACTAGTTTTTCCTCATGCCCTATATCTCAATTTAGTCAGTAGCAAGTTGAATTTAGGGTTCTGCCCTTAGTTTATGAAATTCATGAATATGAGTTATGATCTTGTTATAAGTTCTAATCCTTACATTATGAGATTTGAAATATTTTATCGTTGAGATTCTTGAATTATTGTTCAGCTTATAGTTCCACGTGAACCCTATATATTGAATTTCTATCTAAAAGTATTTTTCGAGTCTGTATTCAGTTACATTACTTTTGAGTAGAGCTGTCAAAATAGGCTTAGTCCATAGGGTCGGCCCAACTCAGCCCGTTATTGGGATAGGGTTGGGATAGGATTTTTCAAGCTCATTTAAAACTAGGGCTTATAAGCCCGGTCCATATAAGCCCTTCGGCCTTGAGGCTTGATCAGGGTAGGGCCGGGGTCGGCCCATAGGCCAAAACTTCTTATTTAAGGGTAACTTACAATAATCTCGCTAGTATATAATCTAATTAATCAAATACGTTCTATGTTATTATGAATCTTACCAGATTTTGATACGTCCAGATACATGTATCTTGGAATATATGGACTCAAAATTAGGTTAATTTATTCTAGATACACTTTATCCAAGTAGATTCGCATGTATCTAGGATACATAGACAAATATTGTGCCCTCGCCTCCCTCCCATCTTGGATTTCACTCTCTTATCTCGCTCGCATATCATATATGCGAGATACATGCTAATTATACTAGATTTTTTGCTAGTATTATTGAAACAACATCATTGTTTTCCATATTTAATTTGAAAATCTTCTCATTTTCTTGATGTTATAGAATATACATTTGAAAAAAAATGATAAAAGAAAAAATAAGAGATATCCCGCCCTAGCCCTCGGCCCTTCTAGGGTTGAGTTGGGTTGAACATTTCCAGGCCCTTCCAAATGAAGGGCCGGCCTTTTCAAATGAAGGACCGGCCTGCTCTAGCCCTTCAAATTCTTTGGCCTGTGAGGCTTGGATCGGGTGGAGCTGGGCCGACCCTTTTTGACAACTCTACTTTTGAGGATTAAACTCAGTCCAAGAGATAGTTTTAAAACATTATTTTCAGAAATGTTTAAGTGAACTTAGATGGTTCCAAAAATATTATTTTTACATTGAAAAAGAAAGCACTACTTTCATAAACGTATAAAGAGTTTTCAGAGTATCTTGGAAGAATTTAGTAACGCTTTAGTTACCTCTAAAAAAAGGCATTTTGATAAATTATCTGAATCCTGAGATACTTTTCTATGAGCATACTGTTATAGTTTGGGAGTAGTATTGAGCACCAATTTAGGGTAAGGGTTATGATAACCTAAACTCTGTAACCTACACCACCATCGTAGATAGGATCGTACCGCAAAACGGGTGAATCTTTACCTGCCTCAAGAAGGCTTCTTAGTGAATCCATCAGTATAGTTGCATTCTATACTACAATAAGGTATAGGACGGCTCTGGAAACATGAGTAGATAGCGGTGGTTGTCGGTTAGAGAAACTCCCTAGTAAATAAAGAGTAATTAATGTATATTTCAGTTCAGTTCACTATTTTCTATTATTGCATTTTATTTGTGTAGCTTAAATCATTTTATCTCATATTTATGCATTACTTCAGTTGAGTTATATTTCATCCTTTCACTTCAGTTATTGTTTCACTCAGCCTTATTACATACCATACATTCTGTATGGATGTCTTTCGCCCTACATCATTTTATGATGTAGATATAGGTGTTCAGGATCATCAACATGCATATATATTGTTGAGATCACTCAACCTCGTATCAGCGTTTGATGAGTCCTCCTAGCTTTCAGAGGACTCCAATATTTTAATTCTTCAGTAGTTTGTTTAAGGTTGTTGTGGATCTCGTCCCGATGATTGTCTTTAAAATAGTAGAGGCTTCATAAATAGATAGTATTTTGGAGTCTTTTAGTATTTACTTTTTGATGTTTTGCTAAAACTATAACTATTTTATTCAGCATCTTCAAATATTTTGATTTAGTATTTGACTGAAATGTTTTTCATTTAATTGTTTTAAACATAGATATGCTTGAGTAAGTCTTCCACTAAGTAGCCATCAAAGCCAAGGGTTTGCTGAGAACCAAAAATGGTTCTTGAGTGTCAGTACGTCCAAGGTGCAGGCACGGGGCATGATAAATTTGGTATCTGAGTACAGATTTCAAATATCCTAGGGTTCTATAAAGGCGTGTCTAGCAAAGTCCTTCTTATCGGTGTGAAGCGCACCATATCGATGATAGAGAGGCTACATGACTTTAGGAATTGTTTCATTTTTTCCATACTCCCATTCATGCAATATAGTGTAACTCTATAAAAGTTTCTTCTAATTTGCTCTTACACATATTTCCAGATCATGCCTCCACGAAAAAACGCCAGAGGACTTCCTGTTAGGAAGAATGTGAAGCCCTAGATCCACCAGTACTAGTTAGACCATGAGGTCCCAATGCATGTGTTGTGTAACCACCTCAATATGATGTCACTAATGTTGAGTTTCAAAATGACATATAGATGTTGGCACAGGCTGTGACAAGACAGGTTGTTCTCCAAGGAGTGGACCGTTACAATATGGCTGACATTTATAGAGTTCGAGAGTTTTTGAGGATGAATCCTTTGGAGTTTACTAGTCAAAGTTCAATGAGGATCCAAAAAACTTTGTGGATGAGCTTCATAAGGCGTTTGAGGTCATGCATGTTACAAATGTTTAGCGTGTGGAGTTTGCTACATACCATCTTAAGGGTGTTGCTAGGATATGATACGAACAGTGAAAAAGATTTGGGGAGAAGGTGAACCACTCTTTGGTTAGAGTGTGCTTGAGAATGCTTTTTGGGACGCTTTTTCCCCTAAAGCTAAGAGAAGAAAAGGTAAAAGAGTTCGATAACCTGAAACAAGATTCGATGAGCATGTAGTAGTTCGATAACCCAGTTTTCTTGGGATGCTCCGGAGATGGTGGCTGATATGAGGAGAAGAATAAGTTTGTTTGTGCCGGGACTTTCCCACCATGCATGTAAGGAGGGTAAGGTGGCTATGTTGATAGGGGACATAGACATGTCTAGGCTTATGATTCATGTGCAGCCGGTGGAGGAGGATAAGCTAAAGGATAGAGAAGAGTATTGAAATAAGAGGGTCAAGACAACAAACTATGAGTCCGGGCAACAAAAGACCGGAAATGGGAATCGGTCCTCCTTTCAAGAGAAGTTGTCTAAACCTGCCCTATCATCAGCTAGTGCACCTGCACTAAGGCACATGAATGATCACAAGAATCAAAATTTCCAAAATTTTAGTCCTCAGGGTTCTTTGTCTCGGGGTACTTGGCACAAGGAGCCAGTCGGAGCCCAACTTTCGCTAAGTGTAGCAGGAACCATCAAGAAATTGTGTCGTGATGGCAGAAATGGGTGTTTAAGATATGTTCAAATAGGTCACTTCCTAAGAGATTGCCCAAGTGGAAGGCAAGGTAATGGGGTCAATAAAGCCCAATCTTCTTCAACAACTCTCGCCAACAAGATCGCCCAAAAGGGTTCAACTTTAGGAACAAGTGGGGATACAAATAGTCTATATGCTATGGCTAGTCGTAAGGATCAAGAGAACTCACTAAATGTTGTAACTAGTATGCTTAAATTCCTTTATCTTGATGTCTAGCCATACATGATCCAGGTGTGAGTTTATCTTTTGTAGCTCATTATGTATACATGAGATTTGGGACTTGCCTCGAACAACTTCTCTATCTTTTTAGTGTTTCTACACTTGTGGGTGAGTCTATTCTAGCAAAAAGAGTATATTGTGATTGTACCATTTTCATACAGCATAAAGACACAATGGTTGATTTAACTAAATTATACATGGTGGATTTTGATGTCATTCTAGGCTTGGACTGGTTTATGCTTGTTATACCTCAATCAATGTAGAACTCGACTGTTCAATTTTCAGTTCCCTAATGAACCAGTATTAGAGTGGAAAAGTAATCTAGCAGTGCCTAAAGGCCATTTCGTATCTAACCTTAAGGCTAGAAAGTTAGTATTTAAGGGTTGCTTCTATCACTAGTTCGAATAAATAACTCTAGTGTTTAGACACCATTTCTTCAGTTAGTTTCAGTGGTAAGTGAGTTCCATAATCTTTCCCTGATCTTTGGTTTTAATAACACTCCTACAACATTCATGGATCTCACGAACATAGTATTAAAGAAGTAAATAGACATGTTTGTTATCGTATTTATAGACAAAATCCTAATCTACTCGAGGAATGAGAAGAATCATGCTAGTCACATCACAATAATCTTGCAAACTATCAAGGATCGGGAGTTGTATTCTAAGTTTTCAAAGTGTGAATTTTGGCTTGAATCCATGGCATTCTTAGGCCACATAGTATTAGACAAAGAAATTTGAGTGGACACTCAGAAAATTAAGGTAGTATAGAATTGGCCCAAACTCACATCCCCGATGAACATAAGGAGTTTCTTGGGTTTGAATGGTTACTACATAAGGTTCGTCGAGGGGTTTTGTCACGACCCGAGAGCACCACCTAGTTGTAACACGGCGTACTCGACCTCGAAGAGGTCTTATACAAGCCTCATAGCATTCATTCATCGCATAGGTAATAGAAATAGTACGAAATTTAAAACTTTTTATTTAAAACCATACAAGATCATTCAAAAACATTTAAACGCAAGCGGAAGTCTATATCTCATATGGGCATCTTAGACACAATCTTTAACCCAATTGGGTCACAGCCCTTTACAATCGAAGTTTTACCAATAGTCTCAAAACAAGAAAGAACTAGAAATAATAAAAGTCCCTGTCCTCGATCTATGAGGACATACCCAAAATGTCTTGGAGAACTCTATTCCAAGCTCGACTAGGAAGGATCAAATTGAGTGCCAATCCCTACACTTCATAAAGGTAAAGAAAATATGGGTTAGCACATAAAATATTAAGTATGATAGCCATGCAAAAACATGCTTAAAAAGGACATCTTTGTTTGAAAGTCATGATATATTCCATTTTAGTAAAACTTCATGAACATTGATAAAAGAGGCATTATACAAGTCACAACCAACATGCAAGTCATATTTTCACATTAGAACATAATCACATATAAACCTTTACCTTTACCTTGAGCCTCCAGCTCAAGTAACCCTCGCGCTATACCTTGTGCAATGTGTGGATAGCGTCCATACCACCACCCACACTAAGGTACCACCTTAAGGTCACCAAAAGTGAACTGACCATTCATCCTTTCCACCTTTACACAATAAAGCATATAAGAGACATAAACATTACATGAGTCAGATCATCACATTAAGACCAAACCTAAGACTACTCTAAGTCATACTTGTGCAATGTGCAAGTAGCATCCCATACTACTACTCACACTAAATACTCCTTTGTAGTTATCCTAAACAAGGCCCACTCACACTCAAAAGTCATGACAAGGAAGTAACTCATAATACAATCCAATTATAGCATGCATCTTTACATTTAAGCATTTAATCCAACATTCTTCATTAGTTTCATTTAGGAAACATTCATGCATTTAGAGGACTTTCATACATTTAGTCATTAAGACTTAGAGAACTCGCTATAGCCCTCTTGAAGCCTACTCGTTTCATGTATGGATAGCATCACATACTACTACCCACACTTCATAGAACTCCTCAAGAAACTATAATTCACATCTCACATGATGGGAATAAGCGTTTAACCAACATAGACCATGAGAGCTAAATTATGGAATCTGGTGTCATGAAACCCCACACCATAAAGAGGAGTTCTACTTGCCTATGGTAGAACGATAACATTAGCTCGGATGGAATCTGCTAGCTAATATTCTATGTGGACACATAGTTATGGGATAGGAAGATGTTCCTTGGAACAGAACCTAACATTGGGAAAGTTTCCATCTAACCATATCCACTCGGTGCTTAGCCTACATTCCCATAGATTATTTCATTCACATTACATTGGTGTAATAGGGAGGAATGACATTGGCCTATCAACCCAAGTTACATCATTACACAAGGAAGGAATGCTATAAGCTTATCAATCCATGGTACATTCAAGGATAGATCTAGAGTCCTCATGAAAAGAAAGCCATAAGCCTATCGATTCGTGGTCCCTCATTACATGCAAATACTAATGAAAGGAATGCCATGAGCCTATCGATTCATGGTACATTGACTCACTAGGAAAAGAATGCCATAAGCCTAGCGATTCAAGAGTCTTCATTACATTAGTTCATTTATGAAAAGAATGCCTTAATCCTATCAATTCATATTCATTAAGTCAAGACACATTCATTATACAAGAAAAGGATGCACGAGCCTACCGATTCTAGATTCAATATTCACTATAGAAATCCTACACATTCTATCATCATCATTCATAAGTGTCAATTGAGAATATACTATCAACAACAACACAATTACATTCTATACATGATCATCATTTTATTATTGAAATCACATGCAAATCCTTCACATCACATTCACATATACAATATCATGATAATACTTCAGTTGCTCAAACTATGCCTTCAAGGCCATGATCACAATATACATAGTAAGTAAACACCTCCACCTTTCAAGTGGATCAACAATTCAAGAACAATTCTACTTTAGCATGAAATTAGATCATCAATTTCCCTTTCAAGGCCATGATCAAAATTCACCAACACACCAACAATTTACTCCAATTAAGGCATGTATAATGATACAATTCAACAATCTAAATCAATTTAGGCATAATCCATCAACATTCATTCGTGATCAATAAACCACTTCAAAAGTTACAATTTAGGAATTTAGAGAAGTCATGGGTTCATAGAGTATTTTCATCATAAATCATCAATTAAAAACAAACACAATCCTAATTTTTCATTAGAAACCATTTGAAAACTTTTGATGAAAGAACTCATGAGATTGAGTAAAACCCTAGATTTTCATGCTTTGAAATCACCTTTGAATTGGCTCCTTGAATGAAAAGTTAGACAAGGATCAAGACTACCATACCTTTCTGTTGATTCCCCATGAAAATTGAAGAAAAAATACCTTGATATCCCCAACCCTAGCTTGATCTTGACCTGGATCTCCAATGGAGTTTCTAGAGAGAAGACTTTTTGGGAGGGAAAGGTTTTGATTTGGGGTTTTGAAATAATAGAATATAAAATAGAGTTTAACATTTTTAATACTCTTAAAATACGTTAATAAACCCAAAATAACCGTCCAAACACTTCACTAGCCAAGGGAGGAATTTACCAAACCATTCTTGGCTTAGCCGAGAAAAATTGCATATTGCAAGCATGGTTCACGAAACCCCCATCCACGGTCCGTGGATGGGGTCACGGACCACACTGTCCCACCGTCAACAAGTTCAGAGAGGTGGTTTTGGGGGACATGACCTATGGAGGCCATCCACGGGGCGTGGACCCCTTCCGTAGGTCACCCCATTTAGGGCAGCCTCATGGTTTCCTTGGGGTCTTAGGGTTTAGACTTAGGGTCCTCCTCAAGGACCCTTAGGGTGGTCCTTTGGGAGTCGTACCATGATGTTTAAACCCTAAACACCTCAAACATGGCTCGGGACAACATAAAGAACCATCAAACCTCACACCAAACTCTAACACACACACGTTAGGCCCTAGTTTCACTTATTCGATTTTAGGGTCGTTACATTATCCCCCACTTAGGAACATTCATCCTCGATTGAAACTTTAAACACATTAAGAGGTTAACAACTCTAGACTAGTAGCCCATCAAGCAAGCAACATCAATATAAATGCATAAACATAGGAGGAAATATCAACTCCACATAAAAAAGGCTCTAAACACAACAAGAAGGTAGGAACTACATCTACAAACTCATTATGCATCAAAACTTCGCATTCTTCATTTCATTGGAGGAATTTCCTTCTCTAACTCATATCATGCTCATGACAACATCATTAAGCACATTTAAGCAATTTTTCTCATAAAAGCACATTATGCAACTTCTTCATAAAAACACATTTCGGCATGTTCAACATTTAATCTCATGAAGCATATAGACTACTCATACTAAATGAAAATAAACATGAGGAACAATAAATAATGAAAACTCATTTTCTCAACTAACAAGAATCCAACTAGAACATGCATAACATAAGGAGACCATGGAAACACAATAGCACACATGACTCCAAAACTTGAAACAAGCTACAAGGAACTCTTGGTCTCAAGCTTGAATAGGAATAGAAGGAAAGAGATAAGAATATCAAAACTCTCAACAACCTTACTATTCAACATACTATCCCCCACTTAGGAGAAGACCCTACTACGGCTAACATGAAAACAACATAGGAACCTCATCACAATATAAATGAACTATAACTTACCGGTACCTTCATCCGGATTAGCTCCTTTGCCCTCGTTGGCTTGAAGTGCATAGAAACGGTTCTTCTTTGGAACATGAGGATCCAGACCAACATAATAAGCTTGTTTTTCCTCCCTTCCTCTACCCATAAGAGTAGGATAATTTCTCACTTGGTGATCATGCTTTCCACAACCATAGCACCCACTAGTACCGGCTACACACTTCCTATGCTGTCTCTTCCCACAAGTGGTACAAAGAGGTTTAGAAAATAGAGGTCCACCACCTTTCTCTTCATTAACCTTAGGAGCACTTGAAGAATCTTGGTTTGGAGCTCTCTTCTTGAACCTAGGTTGACCTTTCTCATCATATCTACCCCTCTTCAAATCCCTACTCATACTCTTAAGCTTGGACTCCTCAATAGATTGGGTATACACCATAAGCCTAGAAATATTCATATCATCATGCAGCATTGCCGTACGACACTCTTCTTTAACAAGGTCGGATACACCGGTAACAAAGTGACTCATCTCATCTCTAGGGTTAGACACCAAGGATGGAGCATACTTAGACAATAGGGTAAACTTCAAGGAATACTCATCCACACTCATGCTCCCTTGCCTAAGGTTTATAAAATCCTCCACCTTAACCTCCCTCCTCTCACGGGGAAAGTACTTACTAAGGAAAGCTCCCTTAAGCTCCTCCCATTCTATAGGACCCTCTTCTAAAGGCCTATTTCTTTTCCATTGAGTGAACCACACTTGGGCAACCTCTTTCAATTGATAGGAAGCCAACTCTGCTTTCTCCCTATAAGTTACTCCCATAGCATTGACTATCTTATAAACTTTATCCAAGAATTCTTTGGGATCCTCTCCCACTCTAGAACCAAGGAAAATAAGAGGATTCATCCTCACAAAGTTTCTCAATCTTGAGGCCACGGTACTCTCATTAGCATTCACCCTAGGCCCACATCTTGGTTAACTTGAGCCGTCATGTCTCAAGCTAGGGTTAGAAAAGTCATCCTAATCTCTTCATTGGTCATGTCTGGGGGACCCACCGGAACTTGATTCTCTTGAGGAACTTGGTCACCTTGAAGACCTTGGGGAGGAACTCCCTCATTCACAACTTCCTATTCCATCCTTCGTGGGTTAGCCCTTGTATTCATATTCTATAAACACAAGAGAAGGATTAGGAAAAGGACACTTATAGAACTAAACTCTAAGGCACGACTTCAAGAAGATCAAAGAATTGTAACTTTCTAATGTCCTATAGCCTCTCGCTCATAGCTGTGTCGCGACTCACACCGATGAACAAGACTCTACTAGATGTGGCATATGAGATATCAAACTAAAAACCAATCCCAAAACCTTGTGCTCTGATACCATGTTTGTCACGACCCGAGAGCACCCCCTAGTCGTAACACGACATACTCGACCCCGAAGGGGTTTTATACAAGCATCATAACATTCAATTATCGCATAGGTAAGTAATAGAAATAGTACGAAATTTAAATTTTTTTATTTAAAACCATATAATCTATCATTCAAAAACATTTAAATGCGAGCGGAAGTTTATATCTCACATGGCCATCTTAGACACAATCTTTAACCAAATAGGGTCACAACCCTTTACAATCAAAGTCTTAAACAATAGTCTCAAAACAAGAAAGAATTAGAAACAATAAAAATCCTTGTGCTCGATCTATGAGGACATACCCAAAATGTCTTGGAGAACTCTATTCCAAGCTCGACTAGGAAGGATCAAATTGAGTGCCAATCCCTACACTTCATAAAGGTAAAGAAAATATGGGTTAGCACATAAAGTACTAAGTATGATAGCCATGCAAAAACATGCTTAAAAAGGACATCTTTGTTTGAAAGTCATGATATATTCCATTTTAGTACAACTGCATGAATATTGATAAAAGAGGCATAATATAAGTCACAACCAACATGCAAGTCATATTTTCACATTAGAACATAATCACATATAAACCTTTACCTTTACCTTGAGCCTTTAGCTCAAGTAACCCTCGCGCTATACCTTGTTCAATGTATGGATAGCGTCCCATACCACCACCCATACTAAGGTTGCATTAAGGTCACCAAAAGTGAACTTACTATTCATCCTTTCCACCTTTACACAATAAAGCATATAAGAGACATAAACATTACATGATTCACATCATCACATTAAGATCAAACCTAAGACAACTGTAAGTCATACTAGTGCAATGTACAAGTAGCATTCAATACTACTACACACACTAACTAATCCTTTGAAGTCACCTTAGACAAGGGCCATTTATACTCAAAAGTCATGACAAGGAAGTAACATTTAAGCATTTAAGCCAACATTCTTCATTAGGTTCATTTAGGACACATTCATGCATTTAGAGGACTTTCATACATTTAGTCATTAAGACTTAGAGAACTCACTATTTCCCTCTTGAAGCCTATTCGTGCCATGTATGGATAGCATCCCATACTACTACCCACACTTCATAGAACTCCTAAAGAAACTGTACTGCACATCTCACATGATGGGAATAATCATTTAACCAACATAGACCATGAGAATCATGGGATCCAGTGTCATAAAACCCCACACCGTAAAGAGGTGTTCTACTTGCCTAAGGTAGAATGGTAACATTAGCTCGGATGGAATCCTCTAGCTAATATCCTATGTGGTCACATAGTTATGGGATAGGAAGATGTTTCTTGGAACTCTAACCTAACGTTGGGAGAGTTTCCATCTAACCATATCCACTCGGTGCTTTGCGTACATTCCCATAGATTATTTAATTCACATTACATTAGTGTACTAGGGAGGAATACCATTAGCCTATCAACCCAAGTTACATCATTACACAAGGAAGGAATGCTATAAGCCTATCGAACCATGGTACATTCAAGGATAGCTCTAGAGTCCTCATGAAAAGAATGCCATAAAACTATCGATTCATGGTCCCTTATTACATGAAAATACTCATGAAAGGAATGCCATGAGCCTATAGATTCATGGTACATTGACTCACTAGTAAAAGAATGCCATAATCCTATCGATTCAAGAGTCTTCATTACATTAGTTCATTTATGAAAAGAATGCCTTAAGCCTATCAATTCATATCCATCAAGTCAAGACACATTCATCACCCATATATGAAAGGAATGCCATAGCCTATCGATTCATATTCATCAAGTCAAGACACATTCATTATACAAGAAAAGGATGTGTGAGCCTACAAATTCTAGATTCAACATTCACTATATTTCCTTCACATTTTATCATCACCATTCATGAGTGTCAATTGAGAATATACTATCAACAACAACACAATTACATTCTATACATGATCATCATTCTATCATTGAAATCACATGCAAATACTTCACATCACATTCATATATACAATACCATGATAATACTTCAATTCTTCAAACTATGCCTTCAAGGCCATGATCAGAATATACATAGTAAGTAAACACCTCCACCTTACAAGTGGTTCAACAATTCAAGCACAATACTACTTTAGCATGAAATGAGGTCATCAATTGCCCTTTCAAGGCCAAGATCAAAAGTCACCAACACACCAACAATTTACTACAATTAAGGCATGTATAATGATACAATTCAACAATATAAATCAATTTAGGAATAATCCATCAACACTCATTCATGATCAACGAACCCACTTCAAAAGGTACAATTTAGGAATTGAGAGAAGTAATGGGTTCATAGAGTATATTCATCATAAATCATCAATTAAACATCAACACAATCCTAATTTGTCATTAGAAACCATTTGAAAATGTTTGATGAAAGAATCCATGATATTGAGTAAAACCCTAGATTTTTCATGCTTTGAAATCATCTTTGAATTGGACCCTTGAATGAAAAGTTAAACAAGGATCAAGACTACCATACCTTGCTATTCATTCCCCACGAAAATTTAAGAAGAAAGACCTTGAAATCCCCAACCCTAGCCTGATCTTGACCTTGATCTCCAATGGAGTTTCTAGAGAGAAGACTTTTTGGGAGGGAAGGGTTTTGATTTGGGGTTTTGAAATAATAGAATGTAAAATAGATTTGAACACTTTTAATACTCTTAAAATATGTTAATAAATCCAAAATAACCGTCCAAACACTTAACTAGCGTCCCTCCGTCATCAATTTCAGAGAGATGGTTTTAGGGGCCATGACCTATGGAGGCCATCCACAGGGTGTGGATGGACCTACGAGGCGTGGACCCCTTCTATAGGTCACCACATTTAGAGGAGCCTCATGGTTTCCTTGGGGTCTTGGAGTTTATACTTAGGGTCCTCCTAAAGGATCCTTAGGGTGGTCCTTGAGGAGTCGTACCTTGACGTTTAACCCCTAAACACCTCAACCATGGTTCGGGACAACATAAAGCACCATCAAACCTAACACCAAACTCTAGCACACCCACGTTAGGCCCTAGTTTCACTTGTTCAATTTTAGGGTCATTACAGGTTTTCATCCATTTCATCTCCATTGACCAGGTTGAATCAGAAAATAGTTATGTTTAAATGGTTTGAGTCTTGTGAGAAAATCTTTAATGAATTGGAAACTCCATAGACTATTGCTATAGTGTTAACCCTACTAGAGGGTACAGAGGATTTTGATGTTTATTGTGATGCATCCAAATTTGGTCTTGATTTTGTATTGATTTAGAATGGTAAGGTTATATATTATTGATGTACTGTAGATTTACGGTACTTTTAATGATTTAAAATTGAGGCTTTGTGTGTGTATTAAGATTTTTATAGTAGATGATGTGATGTTATTTTACAAGAAAAAATAGGTTTTTGAGTAGTCAAGATCAAATAAGATGAAGCGGGAGAAGAATTGGTGTTTAACGAGTCATCCTCCGAGGCATAGACCTTTCTACGAGACATAGGATTGAATGGTAGAATGAAGCAGTACATATTTGGGGCTAAGTGTAAAATAACAGAAGCTAATGACGAGCCGTAGTAACTTCTATGAGTCGTACAAGTGAATCGTGGAAAAGTTTAGAGAAGTTGAGCTCCAATATTTGGTTGATGAGATGGATGGATGGTTTGTGGTAAGTTCTACGGGTTGTAAAACAATAACCGTAGAAAACTTTAGAAGAAATGTTGAAGTTGTTGTTTGCCTTCCTATGAGTCGTAGGTACCAACCGTAGAATCGACTGCCAAGTTGAATTTTCCTAGCTTTCCTTTTCCAACTTTATTTAGGATTTGATGTCTATAAATATTAGTTGTAATTTTTGCTTTTGAGTTGTTAGGCGATTTGATACTTTTTATTTTGTCTTTCAGAATTGACTTGAAAACATTTTGGGCATTTAATTCTTGAAGTGTTGGTTTATATAATATTTGCTTTTCTTCATCAATTCAAGATTCCAGATTTTATCTACCTTAATTGTAAGTTCATGATTTATTTTATTCATCATATTATAAATTGTGAACACTTAAGCATGAGTAGATAAATCCACAACTAGGGTTCTAGGAACATGAGTTATTAACAAAGTAGACCTAATAATTAAGTAATTCTTGAATAGTGTTTATGCATGAATTATTGATCTCTTCGTTTTGAATGCTTTTTAACAATGTGCAATGTTAGAAGTCGTCTCATTCCTACTTTCCCGACCAAGGAAGTAATGAATGGGGAAAAAGATTAAACAAAGATTTAGCTTTGGATAATCAGCTATCTAGTATCCTAACCTAAAGATGCAAGGGATAATCTAGGGTCAAGGGTAAGGGTTAGTAAAGTATACACCCGTAGACTGACCAAGTTTCGTGGTGAAATACCATACTTGGGCGATCAATTACTTAGGAGATACCTAAATTATCTACTTTTCATGTTAAACACTAAGAAAGGGTTACTACTATAAGGTTTACTATGTTAAGAACTTTTGGGGAACTCATATACCCTAGTTTCATCTCATATTGATCTTACAAATTGTGAATCTTGTTAGTTGGTTACTTGTTACTACAAATCACTCAATCATTATTTAGTGTTTCAAACCCCCCATTTTTTAAGTAAGTAATCTGAGTAAACCTAGAATCAACAGTAAATTGGCCTAAGTCTAGACCATATTCCTTATAGGATCGACCCTATTCTTTATCAAGTTCTTTATTTGACAACGACCGCTTACACTTCTTTAGGGAAGTGTAATTTGGGTGTACCAAAATTTTGTGCCGTTGTCGAGGAATAAGGCTTTTATATTAGAGTAATTTTGTTATTGCACTTTAGTCAATTATTTCCTAATTTACATTTTATTTTGTTTTTGTTTTCTACATGTCTTATTCTCAGTATATGCCAAGTACACGAAGTCAAGGAAATCATGAATTAAGAAGAACTCTGTGAAGAATGGCCATGCCAGGTCATAATTTGGGACTTAACGATTACACAAATAGAGAGGGTCGTGATGTGGTGCCTGGAGTCCAACCTCTGGGAGTAGTTGAAGTGCCTAGAAATATTCAGCATAACCCTCTGTTTGATAACCTTGACAGAGTGCAAAATTTACAAGCACCCAATGTGTGTCATGACTACATGGTTGACCATAATATTACAAGATCGACAAGTGCCATTGTTGTAACACCATTCCCACCTAGTCTTACGTTTGTCGTCACCATCAGTTTTATGCAAATTCTTACTTCTAGTATGATAACCCACATGCTCATCTAAGTAAAGTCACTAGTGTTTGCATGAGTAGTGTGATAAGACCATATCTTCACATAGACGCTATTGGGTTAAGGGTATTTCCACTATCATTGACAAGTGATGCTTCTATATGGTTATCTGAGTTGTCGTATAACTAAATCACTCCTTCGAACAAGCTACACAAAGCCTTTTTTGATAAGTATTTTCTAGTGTCCAAGAAGATGTAGCTTAAAGATAGAATCTATAACTTCATGGCTTCTCCTGGGAATCAATTAGTGAGGCATGAGAAAGGTAATAGACTATATGAGGAGTGTTCCAAATCACCAAATTGATTATGATTCACTGAAGGATTTCTTTTACAGAGGATTAGATGACAATGGTAAAGCGGTGTTGGACACTATTTAGGGAGGATCTTACGGAGCTAACACATTTATGCAAATAGCAGAGAAGCTAGAAAATATTGATAGAAACAATAAATCTTGGAGCACTAGAACATAGGCTACCAGAAAGAGAACTTTTCGATACAATCCACACAAAATCAATCAAATGATGATATGTAACAACCCGGAAAATCGTAGGTTGAACTAGAGCCTAAACGTAGAGTCAAAAGCTATAAAATAAATTTCCCTAAGTTAGTAGACCACCAAATTGTTATATGGGGGTTTTAGTAGTCAAGGCCTAAGGGAGGAGTGCCAAGCAAAAGGGGCAGGCCAAGGCCGCCCCAAACTTGGAGCTACTGCTCAAGGCTCCGCAGTCATCACCACGGCTCGTGGTCATGACCACGGCCAGTGGGAGGCTCTGTGGAGTTTCCTTGGCCAAGGGAGGGGAGCCTCCAAGTGTCTTAGACACTTCCCCAACCTCCACCAGAGGGACCACGAGTTGTGGTCCACTCCACGGGTCGTTAAGGTGGGCGTGAGACTCCCTTAGCCTTAGGGAGTTTGAGACATGTTGGGGGGAGCTACTGCCTAAAGGCACCGCCACCATCACGGTCCGTGGTGCACTTGACGAGGGAGAGCGGGGCTCGTGAACTTGGACGTGAACATGGCTTGGCATGTAGAGGCAAGGCATGGAGAGCCTTGCCATAGCCACAAGACCACGACTCGTGGTCATCACCACGGATCGTGGGAGGTCTCGTGGGCCTTGGCCTTGGGAAAGGTTGGCACATTAGATGAGGCTACTGCCTCAACTCCACGGATAGGACCACGGTCCGTGGTCATCACCACGGTCCGTGGTCATCACCACGGTCCGTGGAGTGAGGCATGAGGGCTGGACGGGGTCATTAATATGAGGGAGCCCAAGGTCATTTCTTTTTTTATTCAAAATTAAGTGGGGGTGTTTTGGGTATTTTAGGGGTAAAGTATATATTGGTTTTAAGTCTAAATTCACAAGTTTGGTCATTATTATAAAACACCCAATTGAAATAAAAAACCTCCCACTTCTCTCTAAAATCCTCTCTCTAAACTCAAGAAGAAGAAGACATAGGGTTACTAGGGTTTGAAGGTTCTTCCCCAAATTTCTTGGACCTTCTTAGTTGAGGTATGGTTTTTCTTCATCCTTGGGTAGCTATCACCCAAGGAGCCCTTCCAAATATGTTTACAAGAAATCAAATCCCCCAATTTCTAGGGTTTTTACTCTTCAACATGGGTCTTCTTCCAAAACGAATTTTATTGATTAATTATGATTAATTGTGGTTGGTTATGGTGGATTATGTGTAGAATGATGAAGATTTGTTGTTGTTCACTCGAAATTCCCCTTGGACCCATGTCTTCCCCAAATTGATAAATCATGGATTGATGTTATGGGTTGGTTGAGATTATGAATATGTCAATTGATTATGTTTATGTTAATTATGCTATTATATCATGAATTCCTCCTATATTATGTAGTAATTGTATATAGTTGGGTTGATTGTGATTCCAAGACCCTTGAAGGGAAAAGGTATGAAGGTTATGTCTCTTTATGGGAATTATGTATGAGAATGTGAATTACTTATATAGTGATGATTCTATATCTATTGTGTTATTGTGGTGTTGCTGACATGATCCTTACACCCTTATACCCTATACACTTGGTTATGTATGAAGTGTGTATGTATGTTATGGTACGGTTGTTGTGTTGATTGAAGGGATGTTTCTCATGATCACAATACAACTTCAATGTGAAAGGTATCCTCACATGCTAGTGTTTCTAAAGTGAAAGGAGTATTCTTACTTAAGGAATCTATGAGCTAATAAGATGTTATGTTGGCATGTGTGCCTAGTGAATGTTATTCTAAACTTAAGTAAAGGCTAATTATGACTTTTAAGGGGGAGTTGCGCATAGCACCGAGTGGATATGAGTATGAGATGGGTTCCTTCACGCTAGTAGTGGGGTTCATATTACGGTGTCTCATGAGATGGAAATCCGCACATTAGTAGTATAGGGTTTCTAGAAGCAATCTCCCTATTGCTTAAATATTTTCCCACATAGGTCTTAGCTAGTGGATCCACCTAAATAGCTAGAATGAACGTTCTACCTTAGGCAAGTAGAACACCTATTTCGGTGTGGAGGTAGAACACTGGATTCCATGTAGCTCACATGGTCTATGTCGGTTATTGCAAGTCTTCCCTAAATAATATGAATATGAACTATGGTAAGAACATGGACTTTAATTAGGACTTCTTAAGGGGCACTACTTAGTGTGAGTGGGGGTATGAGACTTCACTTGTACACTGCACAAGTAGACTCTAAGAGGGGTTTTGGTAAGGTTCTCTTATGATTATGTTGACTTATGAACTATGTATGAAATGGTATGTATGAATTCTATGAATATGAATGTCTTCATGATTTATGGATGATTGGTTATGAAATATGGTAAGATGATGTATGTATGTTGTTGGTGGCTTAAAACTGATACTTGGCATTTGGTAGGGCTATGGGATCTTACCTTTGCATTGCACTAGTGTGCCTTTGGGTTGCTTGTATGTTGGTTTGGCTTATGTTTCTTCATAAATGTGCATATTGGTTTCAAAACTTTATAAAGGCATGATTTCAACTAAATTTCCCTTTTATGCTTGTTTTAAGAATTTTATGCATGTCATCCATACTTGGTACAATTAATTGTGCTAACCCATATTTTCTACTTTCACTATGAGTGTAGGTTCGGGCCGTTGATACTACTACTTTCTTCAAGGTGAAGCTTGGGTTGACTATTCCCTCGGCGTGGTGAGTCCTCAAGTTCGCGGACAAGATGCTATTTGATTCTAGTTTCTAGTTCATTTCCTATGTTTAGAACTATATAGTATTTCTTATATTTGGAGACTCCTATTGATGTAAGGGCTTAGACCCTATTCGTACTGATATGTCTAGATAGTGATTGAGACAAGTCTAGCTACTATTTTTCTTATATGAAGAAGTTGACTTCGATTGTAAAAGTGTTTAATTTTTCCATATTTTATATATATCTTTATGTGATGATGAATGCTAGGGGCTTGTATGCGACCCCTCCGGGGTTAATTACGCCGTGTTACTTCTAGTGGGTAGCCCGGGTCGTGACAAACTTGGTATCAGAGCATAAGGTTATAGAATGATTCTAGGATTATGTCTCATGAACCCTCTTGTAGAGTTTTGTTCATGAGTGTGAAGTCTATAAGATGCTTAGGAACTTTTCACTTCTTTGATCACTCATTAGTCATGCTTTGGAGTTTTTACTCTATATGGTCCTTTTGCTTATACTTTTCTTGTGCATATAGGAATTTGAATACAAGAAGAACGGCGGCAAGAAGAGTGGAATAGGAGATTGCTAATGATGGGATAGTTCCTCCCCAAGATCCCCAAGGGCCTCAAGATCCTCAAGCTCCTAATGATAAGGGGGCAATGACTAATGTGGAGATAAGGACAACCCTTGGAGCCGGTTGTAGAACCAGTCTTAGAACCGGAAGCAGAACCAGTCGGTGACCCGATCAGTATGTTCTCCTCATGAGACTGGGAGACAGTGACTACATCGGTGACCACCCACCGGGGGATGTCTTCCGGGTAGCCCGAGGTGCTGTGGGGGATGTCCTCGTGGCTGGTGGAACATATACTGGATCTTTTTCTGTGTCTATGTCTTCATCGATTAACCTGAAGCTTGGAGCAACAGATTTTGACTTGCCCTGCTTTGAGTAGGTGACAAGCTTCTTAGGTGCCATCGTACCTGTGGAAGCGATATTAGTGCCAAACCTAACTATAAACACAGTCGATAAAATTTTAGAACTAAACACAAACAGTAACAAAGACCAAAAAAATTTCAGACATTGGCTACAGTGATCACCCACGGAGGGGACTTACGGTCCGTAGACTGATCTACGGTCCGTGGAACCCTTTCGTGGAACAGAGGACCAAAATCATTGGTCGTAGATGGAAACCACGGATGTGCAGAACGGTTCGTAGATCAATATACGGACCATAGTCCACCTCCGTAGTTTCACACCTGTGAAATTTTTAAGTGCATCCAACAACAGACCTGATCTACGGTCCGTAGATTAATCTGCGGTCCGTATGCATGGTCTCGTGGATGGGGTCTGTGGCATGTTTCAGACATGGTAAAATTTCAAACCCACGTTTTTTACCATTTTCAACAGTATCCTAGTCTAACCATGCATTTCAACATTTAATCATGCTAGTTTGTCGTTCTCAGGATTCCGATTAATCATTTTAACAAGTATTGAAGACAACTTTGGAGCCCTAAGTCAAAACTTACATTTAGACTTATAATCTCATACGACAAGGCAACACAATCACTTATCTATCATTCCAAGGGTATTGTAACTTACAATTTCAGCATGAAACTTCATCTAACAATTACCCAAGGTCAAGACCCAATCCCTGACTTCCTATAATCTATCAATGATTCGAAATTCAAAGTGAGGAGAAAGTCTATTACCTTACTGCAACGGGAATGCGGTGATTGTGTGATGATAGATGCTTTCAAGGTCAAAAACCACTTCTTCGTTACTAACCCAAACACCAGACCCTTTTTGTGGAATATGGAATGAGTAGAATTCGGAATGGAAAGGAATCGTGGGGATTATGGGGGAATGGAAAGGATGATTTTATCAGGGAGTTATGGAGTGATTTAGGGGAGTTGAAGTGTTTGAAACAGTTGGAGAGTGAATGGAGGGAAGTGGAAATGATTTCAAATTAGGGGAATTTTTAAATAAGGGGGTCCAAGTCGGGTCAGACAGAATTAGGGTTTTGGACCCACGAAACCCGGTCTATGATCCGTGGGTCGATCTATGGTCCGTAGATTTGGACCGTAGATCACTCTTATACTTGGAAAAATTTAGGGACTTACCTGGGATCTCCGGACACCATCCACGGTCCGTGGATAGATTGACGGACCGTCGATGGGGTCTGTGGACCTCTGCACCAGACCATTTTGTGTAGATTTTTCATAGCGTGCCTGGACATGTAGCAACCATTAGGTTATTATTCTTTTACATTTTCTGGACACTTTTTAGACACGGACCCTATGCTAATTCTAGCCAACACTAAAAAAAAACTAAAAAACCTATCTTAATTACTACAGAGGATCAACTGAACACAGAAACTGCTAGATGGAAAACAAAAACCTATTGTTGGCTAGATTGTACATCTTGGGTTGCCTCCCAAGCAGCGCTTGATTTAACGTCGCGGCACGACGCAGGCCTCTTGATTACTCAGACTTCATCAAGATGATAGGCCTCCACAACTTCTTGCACACTTTCTGCGTTTCCCA
>JAJOOO010013485.1:0-34159 GCA_029582685.1 Solanum piurae | reverse complement strand
TCTGGGAGGGGCTGCAGTGGTGAACCACGGACCACCAGCACGGGCCGTGGTCTGACCTACGGTCCGTGGATGGTGACCGTAAGTTGCACCTGCAACTTCTCAAAATCTGCATTTTTGGTCTGTTTCGAATACGGGGTGTTACAATACAGGTAACCAGGATCAGCATCCATCGCTTCATTGATCCAGTTGAGCATTTCAGAGTCATTTGGTGAGCCTCCTTGATTTCCGAAGGATCCCTTTTATATTGTTTTAGTATTTCAGTTGTTAGGATGATCAGGGGTCTTGTCCCGACATCCCTCTTAGTATTAGAGGCTTCATAGACGGATAGTTATAGTTCATTAGTTTTTCCATATTCAGTTGTTTTGTTATAAGACTTGAGTTGCCACTTTGGCTAGTTGGATGTTTAATTCTAAAACATTCTAAGTTATTTTGAGACAGATGAGTAAAGTTGCATTTGTTTTCTTTTAATTAATGCTTAAAGTCTTCTGCTGAGAGTCTAGCCAGGCAAAGGTTCACTTAGGGCCATCAATTGTTCTCGAGTGCCAGTCCCTCCCAATATTTTAACAATTTGTATCAGAGAAGGTTATCTTTGTAGAGTCTAATAACTCAAGATAAGATCACTATGAATTATGTGCCTCCTCTTAGACACAGTGAAGGTCAAGCATTATTCAATGGACATTATTGCGTATGGTGAAAGGCAAGAATGGAGTATTTTCTACAAACTCAGGAGTATGAATTATGGATTAAAATTATTGATGGTCCTCTTATTTCTATGACGAAGGATGTTGAAGGAAAAGTCATTCCAAATCCCAAGTCTCAATATAGAGAAGTTGATTATAGGATGCTCGCAAATAATGCTAAATCTAAGTGCATCCTTGTATGTGGACTTGGACCTGACGAGTTCAATAGAATCTCCGGTTGTACTACTGCGAAGCAAATTTGGAACACACTGGTCAATGCAAATGAATGAACTCCCCAAGTAAGAAAATTTAGAATTGCTAGACTATGCACTTAATATGAATCATTTAAGATGGAGAGTTGTGAATCACTTCAAGATATGATTACTAGATTAACTACTATTGTGAATGAACTAGTGTTTTTGGGAAAATATACACTACTGAGGAACACGTTGACAAAGTACTGAGGACTTTACCTAAGTTGTGGGAGATTCATGTCACTACAATTAGAGAAGCAAAGGTTTTGACAACCATGAGTTTGGATAAACCTGTAGGGAATCTAAAGACCTATGAGATGAATGTTGATAAAACAAATATGAGTGAAGGAAGCAAATATATAATTTTTTCTTTCAAGGAAGCTGCGAGTAAGGAATCTGATCTAGATTATGAGGACATAGCCATGATCAAAAAAACTTCAAATAGCTCTTCAAGAAAGGTGGAAACTATGAGAAAATACTTACCCCAAGCAAAGAAAAAGAATTTGGCAATGCTATGAATGTTGCCTGGGGAACAAGATCATACAACTCAAATGAAGATGATGCAGATGATATTGCTTTGATGGCCATAGAGGACTCTGAACCATACTCTGAATCAGACACTGAGAAAAGTGAGGTAAATCTTCTTAACCTTAAAGATAAGCTAAAATATTTTTTAAAGAAAAAATTATCTTCCCTTATTTTAACTCTCATAGATAATTTTTTTGACGTATTGTGATATTTTCGATGAGTTGTGATATTTTCGAAGGGTTGCGATTTTTCCAAAGGATCTAAAAGATTGGGAGTTGTGATATTTCTCAAGGGCTGTGATTTTTCCAAAAGGTTGTGATTTTTCTAAAAGGTTGGGCCTTTTCCGATGAGTTGTTACTTTTTCAAAAGGTTGTGACTTTTCCCATGAATAATGAGTTTTTCTAAAGGTCGTAACTTTTCTAATAAGACACAATTAGCATCTATTCATACTACTATTTGTTAGCTATAAATAGAGGGGTTTTCTCTCACTTCAAATGAACAGGTATCTTACAAGTCTTAGAAATTTTTAATGATATTTTAATCCTATAAAAGGATTGTTAACTAATGTCTTAATTAATATTTACAGGTTCCCGACCATAATAGAGGTCAAGAAGGAGTACCACAATCATCAAGGATATCTAGTAATGCTGAAATTACTCTACCTCATAGTACTACTCATCTTTATCATTTGATGTTATTCTTTATCTTTTCCTTCTTTGTAAATATTGCGTTGAATGGTAGAATTCCAAGAGACAAAAGATAATCAGGAGAGCATGTGAACTCAATTATTTTGGATGTGAGTTGTTATATGCGAAATGGTGAAATGCTATTCTAAATCAGTTTCTTGGCTTCGATGTGACCTAATCTTGTTCTAAAAGTTAGCTGAATCTTTGTCTTGTTTTGCTCGAGTTTATTTGATGTTCGTTTGGTTTCAATTTTGAATGCACTAGCTGTACATTTATGTTTTTTTTGTGAAGAAAAAAATTGTATTAATACCCACAACGAGCCCTGTCTTTACATACTCTTAGTTACAACAATGAGTTTGTTGTTGTTGTTGTAAAAAGACAGTGGATACTTTTTTGTTAGTAATGTTATTAATAATTGTGCATTTGCACCTGTGCCAGATTTGTTTCTATAAGTACTATAGTTCAGTCACAACTACTTTAGAAGCACCAAGTTGGTGCTGCAAAAGCTTTACGAATCTTTCTTCTGAAATTGTCTAGTTTTGGTTCATATTTCTTGCCTACATGATGATGAATCTTGTAAGCTGTTAGGTTCTTAAGTTGACAGTTCTTTAAAAATTCTGCAAAGCACCTCAAGGTGGTTAAGCACTATAAAGGCTTTAGGCATTGCCGTATCAGTCTCAGAAAGAAAAATATAGTCCATATATCTTTATAGATTTACCACCTCATTATGCAAATAAGAGATGATTCATTGTTTAATCCTCCTTTCCCGTCTCACATGGTTACATGTTTTTCAAATATCCAGCTTACAAGCTAGCATAGGTTTTACTCTTTCAATCCACATCCAGAAATTCATTTCCTAACTGTGTGTGACTCTATTGGCATTCACAAAAAAATATGTTATGTGCATCTGATACTTTGAGTAATTCTAACCTCAAAGGCAACAACTTTGGCATTAATCTAATAGTTATAGATACTTATATTTTGAGGTACAATGAGTGGAAATTATCTAAGTCATTTGTCTTCTCTTACTTGTTACGTGCCTTCCATATCCGATACACCACTGCCGCTAATGCTGCCAATACCAGGTCTCTGCAGCCTCTACCTGTTGTGGATCTATCCAACCTTCTCCATATTTCCTTGTAATCCAGTTGTCTCATTCCTTTTCCAATCCACTGAAGTAATCCAGTTGTCTCCATATTCCCCGTAAACTGTCTTCACTATATATAAGCACAACAAAGAGAATGAAGATGGTAATGTAGGATCATTTCCATTTATTCTTCTGTTGGTACAACCTGCAGAGACCTACTTTTACAATTGTTTCCTTCGACCACCTTCACAGAATTGAGATTTTTCTTCTTCTGCTGCATCCTTTTGAGAACGGACAAAATAAATGTGCTCCACTGTTTCTGGTACATCCCCACATAGTTGGCATTTATCATCGTGGCAGATCCCCATTCTATAGAGCCTCTCTTTGGTAAGTAATCTTCCATGAAGGGATAACCAACAAATAAAGTTGTGCTTAGAAAGAATCCCCTTACTCCAAATTCACCTGCTCCACGTCCACTCTTCTAGCTCGCCTCTTCTCCATGTAGACCCACTTGCTATCGTGTATTTGCCCTCAAGTTTAAGCCATCCATTTTGGTTGTATCCTAGTGCAAATTTATCTCTAATATGACAGATCTTTTTCTAATACCAACAACTATCATGTGGAATAGCATATTGCCACCAATCCATGCCCTTTATCATACCAAATAGAGTGCAAGAATTATTGTTGCAGTAAACTTGTTGTGTACTAGTGCTAACCAAAAATGATCAACTTGCAGATTTCTTCTCCACATGATATTGAATTACCTAAATGCTTCTTACTTGTAATTTTTCAGATTAGTCACACTACTTGCAATATTTTTATACTTTGGATTTCATCTATTGACACATTTCTTTTTTATTTCAGGTTATACAATCTGAAGTTCACAAATTTCATATGTGGGTGATTTCAAAGACATTATTCGAAGAAGAGTAACAAAACTTATTTGAAGACATTATTCAATAGTTTGAACAATAGAAGTTTATTTATAAAAGTTGTGACTGTCTATTTTTGATCAGTACTTCCTTTTGTTTGTCTAGATTTAAAGAGATATATTATATTTTATGGATTAATAGTAATATATATGTTTTCACCATTAGCGAAAATTGTTGTTACTATAAGGCTCTCTTTTACGAACGTGTTTGTTGGATTTTTATATATACATGTTATTGATAAATGTAGTATATATTATTAATGGCGGATAAACAATTGCCGTTAAATGTTACGATATTTAGCGACAATTCAGTGGTAAAATTGAATTGCCATTAAAACTACTACCTTTTAGCAACTGTTTATTTCGATTTATAGACTAACACAATGGACGCTAAAGGACCACAGAGAGCCGATATGAATTACCTTTAGTAGCCAACATAATTGCCGCAAACAATCGCCATTAAGACTACTACCTTTTAGTGGCTATTTATTTAGATTTATCGACTAAAACAATGGACGTTAATAGATCATAGTTAGCCGATATGAATTACCTTTAGCAGCCAACACAATTGCCGCAAACAATTGATATTAAAAGTACTACCTTTTAGCGGCTATTTATTTATATTTATCGACTAAATCAATGAACGCTAAAAGACAATAGTTAGACAGTATGAATTACCTTTAGCAGCCAACATAATTGCCACAATCAATTGCCGTAAAAGCTAATGGTTTGTAGCGGCAATTCATACTATCCTTTACCAGCATTTCCCACAATGGCAATGCGAAAGCCTTTGCCGACCCCAACATTGCCGGCTAAAGTTCATTGGTCGAGTATCGTGGCAAATGTTATTGCCGCTACAACCATATTTTATTGCCGCTAAAGGGCTCTTTTGTAGTAGTAAGAATGTTGATTTTAAGAATGATTCGTTGTTGTTTACCGGTCTCTATACCTGCCGAACATGAGAGTAAAGTTTATGTCAACGGTATTTCGCAAAAACTTAAAGTTTCAAAAATTAAAACAAAAGATCAAATAAAAACATAATTTCAGAAGTAAAATAAAATAAAATTACTTCAAAAAAATAATAGTGAAAACCTAAGTAAAAAAGATGTCAAAGCCACATTATATTAAAGAAAACTTTTACAATAATCAACTCATAAAGAAAAATTAAACAAAAGTTCACATAAAAACATGTTTTATCGCCTTATACATGTTTTTCTTTTTAAGTATGACGTTATAACATCATTCATGTAAGTAATAACATTAATGTTCAAGATTCACTAATAGCTATTTTGAAATATTGTTTTCTCAAGAGATCTTACTTTTACCTATGAGTCTAACAATCTAATATTCGAGACTTTTAGCTTTTAATATCCCTTCTCTTTGATCCTAGGTGCATTCTTTATCCTATATTTCAATTCGATTTACTCAAAATAACTTATTGTTGGAATTTTAAACGACCAACGATTCAGTCATTTCCCAAATCCTCTCAGTAAAGTCACACTAAATATGCAATTCATTGAAGAAAAATAGAGACACATCAAGTTACTATATTAAATGGGAAAAGATGTGGGCTATTCAATATAGTGAATTAGTGACTATGCTACAACTACATTATTCACCTAGTAAGACATAAGCAATATTTCTAATTAAAAAAATTACAACATCCAATCTCTCTCATAAATCCCACATAAACCAATATTCAAATTATTAAACGTGATAATTGGTAAAAAAAATATCTTTCGTGAACTGTATATTCCATGAAACGCATAAATAAATTAAAAAATGTACCTCTTAAAAATTTATTCGAGAAACCATGGTTGAAATGAATTGTAATCTATTGGTGGTGATGGTTGATGTTTAGGATGTAATCAACTGACACTATTTCAGTTCAAGTGCCAAACGATCGCGTGTAGTGATATAACCCAACCAAAGGTTGGGATCGTTCCAACAGGGAGTGGTTTTGAGAATTAGTAGAAAAATAAAATCAAGTTCTAATTAGTCATAGCTATAAATATTAACGAATAAAAACATACTAAATCTAAGGGGTGACGCAAGCGTCAATTATCAATGGGGGGTTTTGTTTTAATTAACAACTAAAAACAACAAAAATATATGAAAACGAGATAGAGAGACGGGATTGTTGGGATGTGATAGGAATATGGGATAGACTAAATTGATTTTGATAGTAAATTGTTGAGTATTTGTGACTAGGCTAGACTATAGTGGGGGTAAATTCTCTCTCGAGCAACTTACCCCGAAACAACTCAATTTCTCTCGAACACCGAGTTACTGCATTAAGCACAGCCTCCGCCTTAGCCCATTCACTCTCTCGAGCTGAATATGTGGGAGAAGGACTAGGATTCACTCTCTCGAGTTGAACCCATGTCGACCCAATACCACCGGCTATCAATTTAGTAGTCTTAGTTTTACGACCTCTCTCTCGAGCAAGACAAAAACACTAAGATGAAATTGTATTTGCAACTACAATCCCATTAATTTCATACACAACTACTAAACGAAATCACATTTAAACAACAAATAAACCATCAATAAGCAAGACCCAACAAATAATTTAACCCATATTCACAAAATCACACCCCAAGAAATGGGGTTTTAGCTAGACATGTAGAAGAGATAAAAATTTATACCAATATCAGTTTCCATCAACTCGGTATGAAGAATTAAGTCTTAAAACACGTCAAGAATGAAGAATCTTTGAGACCCACGTCCAACTTCTTGGAGATGAAACCCTTTGATCTTCAAGGTCTAAGAACAATGTCTCTCTACTTGAAACTTAGAAAAATAAAATATTGTATCTGAAAATGCCTTCTGAAATAAAATTTAAACAAGTATTTATATGCTCCTCGAGTGGTTTAACAAATCAAGTCTTATATATTAGTGGTTCAGATATGAAATACATTATCAATTAAAGAAATATCGATGATCAATTCAAGGAGATTTATATATTAAATTTGATATTGATAAACTTCTGTTGATCGATAAAATTAAATTTATATAATTTAGATTTATAAAAAATAAATTGATCGATAAAATTAAATTTATTAAATTAAACTTATTTGTTGATGTGTAGTTTAATTAAATTTATAATATATATATATATATATATAATTTTAATTGATAAAATCGACCTCAAGAGGCGAGTTTATATTAAAATAAATTAATAAATACTAACCTTAAGAGGTTAGTATATTTAAATTATTATTTAATTTAAATAATATCGACTACACGATCTCGATATTTATTGAATATTTTAAAATATAGATAATTATTTTAAAAGATGCCGATATCCCGTAGTTGGTAAATTAACACTTTTTTTTAAAAAAAGAATGATAATCTCAAAACCCTAAATCTTTTTTTCCCTCCAAGCCTCTCTCACGCCTGACCCATCCTCGGCCGCCGCTCACCCCCACACATCCCCGACCGGCACTACAGCAGCAGGTCGCGCCACCATCCCCGACTGATGCGCCGCCTCGATCAGCAGCAACAACAACAGGTCGCAGCCGCAACACATAGGCGGCAGCAGTAGCGCGTGGGTGGCAGCAACAACAAACTCCGACATCAGCTATAAACAGAGGGAGTATACATCAAAATTCACTGCGGCAGTGACGGATTAAGAGGGTAAGTTTATCTCACTTGATTAATTTTAATTCATTCTTCTCCTATCTATTCATGTGGGTCTTGATATGAACTTAGTATATGTGTATTTTAAATTGCTCAATCAATGTATAGTTAGTTGAGGGTGGTACGGCTGCCACACCACATCTTACCTGGGGTTAGTGATAGTTTCACGGATTACTTTGACTGTAGTTTGATATATAATATCTGATGCTTTTGTTTTGTCAGTTTCAAAATGAACTGTCTTTGTTTCGATTTTACTTCCTTATGATTAATCCTCTTCTTTTGTCTTCAAATATTGATATATTAGGCATGTGTTGACTGTCCTATCATTACGTACTTCTTGTGCTAAAAGATGCAACATTCTTCACCTTTTTGGTTTGCCTCCTGAAATGTGAAAAATTATTGGTAGATACTTGAACATAACAGGCTGTGTTATCCTTATAGTTAGTAACGAACGTCGAACAACATCTCTTGAGCCCATATGCAATATTGCGAGGTACTTATAAAGTTGCATTATTACGTACGTGTGGTCATATGAATAAATCTGAACGTATAGTTGAACAGAAGGAACACTTCTCTAAGCGAAGCAAAGAAAACACCTCTCTAAGAGAAAACACATTTTATTCGAAAAGAACAGCTTCTATGTGGAGGTCAATAGTCCAGAATGTACATAATAGTAAGTTCTTAAACAAACTACTAAGCATCATTAGCAGTTGAGGCAAAATACAGACATCTAAATATCAAAATAATATGATCGTGTGAATTGGAGTTTCTCTAAGGATATTGAAGCTCGTGGGATTCAGGCAAAAGTAAGTAAGTTGGAACAGAATGGTGCATCTATGCTATCAAACTATCAATTGTAGTTATTTCAGCAGAGGAGTTTTCTCCCCTCATAGAGGATAGGCAAAGAGACCCATTGTCTTGTTTTTTTTTTTGTTTTGATGGTGAATGGATGATTAGAAAAAAATGCTGAAAAAGCAGTAAAATTGAGCTGGATTAGGGGTTATTAGGTGGGCAGGAAGGAAAAATAACTGAAGTGGTGTCTGAACTCTCAGTTTTTACTGACGAATTTAATACCTAACACACTATTTTTCTGACAGGTCATTAGACATAAACATATACTTTAACTTGATCATTTATATCTATGCAATCCAACTTTGAATGTGCACGAATAAACACTTAAAGTTGAAGATTTCAATAATTAGCAAAATGAAATATACAAAATGACAAAAGAAATCACACATATTTTGCCAAGAAAACTAGTAAACACTAACATGGGTGATTGACTTTTGTGAATGATTATTATTATTATTATATGTATATATATATCCATTTAGGTTTCTCAAATTCAACAAAGTGCCTCTATCTTTTCAGTACAAAATCCCAAAAAACATCCCTTTTATATGTCCACAATGTCTTCCAATATTTCTAGCCATTATAGAGTTTAAGGCACTTAGCAACATGTGAAATTGGAACATGCTTTGCCTATAGATCTAGACAACTTGTAGTTTAAATGGATAGCAAGCAGATAAACGCAAAAGCTCAGGAAAAAAAATACTTAACTAAATACTTGTTCCCTAGTTAAATAATTTATTATTACTACCTTTTTGGCGATGTAAAAAATTGGTTTGACGAATGGCTAACATTACCTTGACGCAAGCATTAATATCTGACATATTCTACAACTCAAAATCATGGTTTGCATTGTCCAGGGAGGGATGTATAACTGCACCCTGCCGAGATTAATGTAGACCGTTTATATATCTTGATGTAAGAATTCGTACGTAGTTATTCCTCAACTTAAACTCGTGAGTCGTGATCCTATAGGTCATACTGATGCAATTTTATTATTGTTTTGAGACTCCCATAACGAATATTATTTTCTATATATTATTGTTTTTACTATCAAGTTAATTATTAAAAAATGAAAGAATCTTAATGGAGTGGTTAGAAGTCAGATGTTGATTTGGCCAACCATTCACTAAGAGAAGCTATTGCCGAAGGTGTTCCCTTGTCGTCCCAAAATATGCGGACCTGTTCACCATTTTCATTTCTCATATCATCCACACATAATACAATTCTTAATTAATTCACTCATGGACACAATATATAAACAACTCATTTTTATTTTTATTTTTTTAAAAGAGTTCCAAATTATATATAGTGATAATAATGCAAATATTCCATATCATCAATATAATTTAGTATTATGTAATAATATATAACTTATTACACCATTCTCTCGATAATAATAGTTGATCTTAATACAACATTTCTCACTTCAGACACGATATTTGATATTTTGTGATTTCATATACACATATACAACATGAAAAATTGTCATATTATGATATTTCAACATGCCAACATATAAAAACGAATCGAATTCAATGATTTGAGTAAATAATAAATAAATGAATTCTCGTTTAGCATATACTAACATTTACTAAACAAAGCATTTTTAGGTACAACTTGAATTGAAATAAGTCTAGATCTAACATAAATTGAGTTGACCCTTAATATATATTATTGACTTACATTGGGCTTGCTGTCTATTGGAGGTCAACCTTCATAAATTAGGGGGGTAATACTGCTACTATAAAAACTTTCGAGGATTCTTTTACCAAATACCTAAAGTTTAGGGGGAGAATTGAAATTTCCCCTTTCGTGAATTATCCCAACTTTAAATCCCCCTCCATTTTAGTGCTCAAATATTCATTTGTTTAAATTACGGTCCCTGTTTTGTAAATTACCCATCGTTTAGGGTTCTAGGGTTTAAACTAATAGAGAACTGAAGCTTATAGTGTAATAACTTCCTTCTCTATTGCTTCATCTAATGCTTAAAGATTGATTTTTTAGCAGCAAAAAACACCAACAATGTCGATTGATAAAGCAGTTGATGAGGATTTGAAGCAAAATCATAATAGTAGATTAACTTATGAAGGTTGCAATGTATTGCTTGACATCAATGATGGCGATCGTTTAGTTTTTTCTCGTCTTACTGCTGCATCGTAAGTAATTACATCCGATTTTTTGCTTCTGTCTGCTGCATTTAGTTTTGTAATTGAGATATAGTTGATTGATTTTTGTGCATAAAGATGCAGTTTTTTTTTCTTTTTCTGTATTATGGATTTTTGAATTGTTGGAGTTGTTGTATTGTACATGTAGGACATTGAAAATTGGGAATAAGAAGTGTTCTCTCCAGCCTCTTATAGGTTGTCCATTCGGGTCTCTATTTCAAGTGGAATCGGGAAAAGAAGGAACCTTTTTGACTCGTTTTATTGAGAATGCAGAAGGTATTCTTGTGAAATACTGTTATTGTTTAACTTGTTATTATTACTAAGCTTATTCAACTTGGGGTAGTAGTCAATAACTAAAAACAGCTGCCCGATAAACTAAGCTCATGCTATGTGCGGATTCTGGGAAGGGTCAGACCACAAGGGTGTATTGTACACATCCTTATCCTACATTTCTGCAAGTGTTTGTTCTCACATCTTGAACCCTTGAAGTCACATGACAACAACTTTACTAATTACACCGAGATTCCCTTTGAAGTAGCCAATCACTATTTTGAAACAAAATGGTGACTGACAATTTTTTGTGTAATGTAATTATATAGCATTACAGATAATAGGGCTAATCAGCCTATTATGTTTAATGTGATATAATTATAATATCTATCTGAAAGATTCTAATGCAAGGTTTTCTCAGAAAAATGCATTGCTTTGTATGGATAATCATCATCATAGACTCTTTTAGACTTGGAGGAGCAAGCATGATTAACATAACTTTAATAATGAGGACGGTTATGTGGAGGACTTATACTGCAGTTGATGATACTTTTGCATGTGCAAATGACTTTCAGGGGTTACATTTGTGGACCTTCCTGCCACATTGCAAATACCTTGTTTTTGAATAGTGCCAAAGAATGAGCTCTTGCTTTCCATGACGCACTCAAACTTTTTCAGTAAAACTAGAATAAGTTTCCTTCTTAGCTTGTGTTTATTCACTATAGTGTATTTCTTGCTTACTCTCTCCAAGCTTTTGGGAGAAATAATCAGTTGAAGCGGACAAGAAAATTAGGATGTAGAGGTGGTATATAGTTCTTTGATCAAGCTAGTATGCAAATATAGACCAAACTAAATATGCTTATGCATCTCATGTTCGAAGGGAATCTCAGTGTACAAAGCATCCCGCTTTCATGTTGGGCTAAGGAAAAGGCTGCACCCCTAGGAATGTGATGTAGACAGTCTACCCTTATACATCTCGTATAACTTTTTCTAATTGTTCTCTTTCTGTTTTTAACAAATTATGTGGAATGAATAGTATCTTTTGTGCATTTTCATTATCAGGTAACGACCTTGAAGAAAAAGACGTGGATGGATCTAAAGACAACCGTGCGCTTGTTGATAATAATACTGCTCAGAGTCTCACTAGTGAAGATATTGACGAGATGCGAAGGTGAGAGTTTGTCGAGCTTCAGGGTTTTATGTGGTATTTTTTATTTTTTTTAGTGGGCAGTTTCAAGAAATGTGTGAGATACACCGCTGCAGCCTGCACAAGCTTTTATTTAAAAATTGTTAAGGACGCTCTGTTTTCAGATGTATGGCAATAGTAACCATGTCTTCTTTTCTTCCCTTCCCACTGGGCAGGAAGGAGCATAGTTAGTGGATATTGATAATGTCTACTTTCATCATCTGCCACCGTTTCAGTCTTTTTTGGCCAATTTCATTGAAATATTAACAGAAGACTTGGAGGCTTTTTGAATCCAGAATTTCTTTAGATCTATATTACATTTTCTTCTGATATGCTTGAACAAAATTTTGGTTACAAAAGAGTTCTCTTATAATAAGCAAAAGAAAAGGCTGCAAGATTCTTAGGTTTTCATTTAGCAGTTTTGAAGAGAAGTATTAATCTGACTATGTTGCAGGCAGGGAGCAAAAGGGGATGAAATAGTTGAAGCACTCATAGCAAACAGTGCAACTTTTGAGAATAAGACATTATTTTCACAAGTGAGCTTGGCATTTTTGGTGTTGATTAGTTTTTCTTTGAGAAAATATGCTGACCTCTCAGTGTTTGCAGGAAAAGTATAGGGTTAAGAAACAAAAGAAATATGCACCTCGAGTACTATTGAGGCGTCCCTTTGCACGAAGGTACACTCCTGCCTTTAAATTTCCTTTTGTTATTCTGGAGATCTCTATTTAGATGTACTACTTCCCAATTTTCCTTCATCTATAACTTGATCTTCGGAGAGGGGTGGGGGAGATGAAATTGGACAATGTTTTTACTGCATGTCTTTTATCATAACTTTATAACTTAGGAATTAAAACTCTAAGAATGGTAACATAATTAGAATTAAACGAGTTACTTCCATTTAGTGCAAAATGTAGCCCATCTACCCCAAGTGGAAGAAGGCAATATTTCTTAGTTGAGCAATGGTATCCAGTAACTGCCAATTTGTTGTAACTATATTACACCACCTCATTCACGAGGAACACTCAGTTTTTCTGTGGAATTTTGAGTATGTCCTCTTATTTCTTTTTGATAAGTAAAGCATTTTTGGGCTCGTGTGGATAGCGTTTCACTTTTTATGATTTTTTTTTAATTCAGGTGATGTTTTCGTTTCAAACTTCCAATCATACATAATGGTAGTTCTGCATTAACTTCTAAGCACTGTTGTTCTTTAAATCATATAAAATGATAGTTAGCATTTAATTTCTGGACTTGAATTCCGCCAAGCGATTAGTGGTAATGTCAGTTGTAGAAAGTCATAATGCTACATTTGGTTTCTAGTTGCATATCCCCTGGTCGTTGTCTTCCTCTATCTTTTCTTTAATTTCTAACACATCTCTTTCTTTTTCAGCATTTGTGAGGCCTACTTCAAGAAACATCCTGAAAAAATTGGGTAATAATATGGCCTTTTCTTGTGTTTGATCAAATATCTTCATCTGTTGTTTCTGGTTGGGATTTATCTTTTTGATGGGAGGGAATGAAGGATAGACTTTGATTACTTATTTTACAATCAGAAAATCTTGAAATCTGATATATCCTCCTTGATGTTATTTTTTGTTGTGGTTCAGATGCTCATTGCAGTCTAATAACCCTAAGTTTCATATCTTTATTCATCTTGCTTTGCATGATTCTGGGTTTTTTGATACACCGGGGGTTGATTTTATATCCTCTTGATTCCATCAGATTCATGCGAGTGGATGCACTATCTCTACTGCTCTGCTTGGGGAATGTTACTGCAAATGCAGATGTACTTGTAGTGGACATGCTCGGTGGTATACTTACTGGTGCTATTGCGGAACGACTAGGAGGTATGTTTATTTGTTCTTCATTGCAGTTACATTAAGAACATCTAGGGATATTTGAGAATTGTGATCATTGCTTTTATACACATAAAATTTGATCATGCAACCTATACTAATTGGAAATTGCATTATGTCTGGATTATTGCTACTGATACTGATCGTATGTTTGTCATCATGATGTACATGGCACTGATGCTTTCATAGTTGTGAAACCATGCCGAACGTGTTATAAACTTGTAGTATTGTCAAATAGTGTTAATTGCTATGAAGTTAATGACTTTATATTTTTTTCATGACAATGATATTAGCAGGTACTGGTTATGTGTGCAATACTTATCGTGGATCATCACCATATCCTGTCGATATCACAAGGATGTTTAATTTAAGTGATGAAATCTGTAAAAGGTACACTTCCTTTTGCAATGAAATAGAAAAATAACCCAATTAGTATACATAGAAAAAATGTATATTTCAGTTGATAGCTTTTGTCTAAATATGTTCTACTGCATTGGTACTAACTATGATCTTTGTTGTTTGTCTATGTATCTAGAATTGTGCATGCATCACTGATCGACCTAAATTCATTTCAAACTGGAGCTTCAGTGTCTGAGGGTCAGGTAAAATCAAGTTGTAATGTCAAAAGTTGATCCTTCTTTGGTGTAAATTGTTTCTTCTGTAAATGAGCGCGTGGATGACTTTTAAAATTCTCTCTAAAACATGCTCCTGCAGGAAGAAATCTTACCTGTCACTCATTCTGGCGGTCTAGAAGAAGTTGGTGTGTCAGCTGAAGATGGTGGCATGGATGTAACACGTGAGGGAGTTCCTTCTCTAATAATCAAGCCTGTTAAATCTATAAAAGCAGGTCAGAAAGCACCCCTCGAGGCCATCAAGTTGTGGAAAGAAAATGGTTTTTCCAGGTTTGAATTTATCTGGGTTTTATTCTTTTCTTTTGACACATAATGTTGCTGCCTTCTATCTCATTTCCAATTTAATATTTCAGCCTAATAATTGCTGCTCCGGAACTGGACCCATGGGGCATTATTAAAGAAGTGCTTCCTCTTTTATCATTTTCAGCTCCTTTTGTTGTTTATCACCAGTATGCTCAGGTATTGTTCTTAGCTTGCCAATCTTATTTAATGTTTCTTAGCCTGCCAGGCTGCTCATTCATTGTTCACACACACAAGCCCTTTCTTATTCCCTTATGCAATAGCCCAACTTCTGCGTTCTTTGTATGTCGAGAAGAATTTTCTATGAATGAAGTTCAGATAAACATTTTTTTTTATAGTAAAATCTTAAGTTGTTGGATTTAGGCATCCTGTAGTGATCATGTGGTAGCAAATCAACATCCTTTTTTCTGCTCTTTAATGTCCAAAGCTAAGTAAAATAAGTCAAAGAGCTAAAATAGATTTTCAGAAGATCATTCTCATTTTCCATGTGGTAGGTGGGCAGGCTGTTGTGTCTTTTATTGAAACAATAATTGGAGCCCACTCCTTGTCACATCACCTTTTCTTTCTGTAGGAAAAATAAGGCAATACTGATCCTTTGTTTTCATTGCAGCCTCTAGCTACGTGTATGCACAACCTGCAGATAGAGAAAATGGCGATTGGATTACAAATTTCAGAACCTTGGCTACGTGAATATCAGGTTTGTTTTAACTAAACCCAAACCATCCCGAAAGAGGTCTGACCACTTACATGATTATTAACTTTATTTTTATATCATTTTCCGAGGAGATTCTGTCAAGCAGATTATAGAAATTTAATAATAGCTCCACTTGAAATTTTATACTCATACACTTATTTTTACTGATAACTTCTTTTTCTATACTTGCTATCAGATTTAGGATCTAAAGTCAATAGGTTTAAAATGAGTCTAATACACACAAAAACATTACATGTTTTGCATGTGTGTACTTATGAATCGAACCTAAAACAATGTGTTCAGTTGAATCTACTGAACCTGCTCTAGATCTGCCTATGTTTGTTAGCTTGTTAATTGTGCCTGAATTACTTGAAAACATGTAGGTACTCCCATCAAGAACCCATCCACATATGCAGATGAGCGCATTTGGTGGTTATATACTAAGTGGAACGAAAATATCTAGCAGCGACTTCCTTACCAGCTCCAACTAGGATAATTTTTTTTGGCATCTCACTCTGTTTGGTTGTACATGTCGCGTTGACGATACCATTTCCCTCTTTCGAGAATATTGTCTGTTAGAATAGATGCATGTCTGGGGCAGAAACAAGGTAACTCATGTTGTACTTTTATTCATTGATTGATGTATGCTTGTATGAGCAGTTTTTTTAAATCAAAAGACTAAAAGAGTCTTTTTCCTCTTACTTTATATTATAAAGTATTTGAAGATTAAATGGTAAATCGTAGAATTATATTGTTGCCCTTCTTTGGAGCAAGCAATTGAAGTGTGTTTTGGTGAAGAAATATAAAAAATATAATACGACATTAACAATTATCTTCAACTCTAAACAAATTGAGGCTAGCCGTATGAATCATTATTATTTATGTTCTTCCTTTTCCCCCTCACATAGTGCTACCTACCAAGGAGTTTTTCGAATTCAAAATCTTATTGCACATAAGAAACCTAATAATAAAAGTCTAAATAATCTTTACATTATTGTTACACGACTTATTTAGGATGAATTGTTTGATCGGGATAGGATAAACAATGATATTTCTGAGATATTTGATGAAATTATTTTATCCACCTTTTATATCAGAGGACTTATCTGGTCATTTTGACCTAAAAGATGTATTAAAATAATTTCAAAGCTAAATAATACTCATTATTAAATATAAAATAAAATAATTCTATAAAATATTCTGAAATTATTATTTTTATCCAGCTGACCAAACCAATTTGGAGTAGCAAGTTGACATGATGAGCAGATTGTGCTGAGTGCCGCCTAGATTTTAAAACACAACTTTTGAAATTCAAAAAATCCATGGAGTGTCGGCTTATCAACACTTGTCTTGACTCATGTCACACCCTTGGAGGAGTGGATAAGTAACAAGTTTATTACACTTTCGTTTCAATTTAAATGATATAATTTAATTGAATATGAAAATTTATAAATTGTTACACCTCAAAGAAGTTGAATAAAAATTACAACCCAAAAAAATACAATAATTTTTATTTTATTTAGTTTTAGCCCGTATAATCATCGATCTATATAATTATATAAAGCTGGAAAAAAATACGCTGATGTGGCATGCTTCATTTGCCTCTATTACTAATTATCTATTTTCTTAACATTTTGAATTTCTTCTTTTATTTTTTGTTCAAAAAAACTTTTTAATTTTAATTTGACAATATATTTAAAATGATATTTTAATTTGACAAAATATTTAAAATTAAATTAGCAATAGGACGTTATCCTAATCCAACATAACTGATTATCTACAGATTAGAACTAATTAGAAAAGTTTAATTTTTTTTTAATAATTACAACATTGATGATTATATTTAATTTCTTATAGCTATTTAAATTCTGTTAATCCTCACTATTTTCTTAAGCATATTTTCTCTACAGCTATTTAAATTCCTTCCGAGGCTTAAATGTACATATTCATTCTCTATCTCATTAACAACTTTCCTCTTTCATTTCACATATGTAATCAGTTGCTATGCTCTTTGATTTCTCTTTCTTTTTGAGATCATCTCTAACTGATGTCAAATTGTGGAGTGTTATTCGGCTAAACATTTATATTTATATTACGTTATTGGCAAATAATAACTTATTGCTTTATATTCTATGCATAATTGCATTGTTAGATTATTATTTTAATTGTTTTGAGCTTATTATGAATTTTATGTGTAGAAAAATGTATCAAATGAACAGAATCGAAACATAGGTGATTCTAGCTCCTTTTGAACAAATGAATAACGATTGAAGGATAACTAGGTCCTTGCCTCGCAAGACACACATATGAAGAAAAAAACAAGAGATTTTAAAGTTGATTGGAGAATTGTCACTGATCCTCTTGAAGTACAAGCCAAAAAAAAAATATCTCAATGAATTTGGATTAATGATTTGATTCCTAATGAGGAAAGAATATGTGAATTTTGATCCATTTTTTGATTTAGTATATGTATCAATTATTTGTTAATATATGGCTTCCAAGTTCCAACTAATTATAGTTTCCTTGTGAATTATCATTATTTTATTTATTTTAAAATTCTCATCATTAGAATGATCTAATTGTCCATTCTTCATAAATATAATAGAAATTTGTTTCATTGAGAAATGTGTATTTTTACAAATTATACTAAGAATGTCTAAGATTTTTCTTCTATTATTTGAATTAATTAAATTATTCCAATTCATATAAAGGTTGAAATAGTATGAGGATTCTAAAAGTATAATTTTGAGAAAAGTTAAAAGGAAGGTGACAAGAAAATTTTGAAAGCAATTGGAGAAGGGGGTACATTGCTTTTGGCTAAAAAGTTTTCTTACTGAACAAGTTGAGGCTTATAAAGTTTCGTGACATTGGCCTTCATCAATACATTTTTAACCCTTTTAAATTTTATGAATTATAGATTAGTAGAGGATAAATATTTCATATTTTGAATATTTTACAAAGTTAGATTTAATTTTTTTTTCCTTTTGACTTTGTAATCTATAGTTTATTTTTACATAAGATATGGGCTATATTAACAAATATTTTTTAATGTTAGAATATCTACTTTTAAATTTAAACATTAGAGAAGTTTGTAATTACAAATTTTAAAAAATCTAAGCAATGAACTTAATTAATTATAAAATAGGTGATATGCAAAGTTTTCGAACTAATTTGAAAAAATAGTTAAATTTGTATGCATAAATATATGAAAATTTCCTCCATTAATCCATATTATATCTTGGATAAATTTGTAACGAGGTCATATCATATTCCTATTATCTAATTTCTCACTTTTTAAAATCTTTTTTTCTTTTTAATTCGTTCTTTCTTTAGAGTCAAATGATATGAATTTCGATTAAAATTTAGTTAATATATATCTTATTACTCATATTAATGAATACATGAGTAAAATTATAATTTATAATACTTTTTATATATAAGCTTAGAGAAAGACACTGTTAGTTGACTTAATTTTGATCATAAAATAATAACTAAGAAAAGAGTTTTAATTACTGATAATTAAATAAAGGAAAAATATTATTTCAATTTTTAATCTTATAATAAAAAGAAGTTGTAGTAAATACCTTTTAAGTTTTAATCGTCTAATTGAAGATGAACGATTCCATTGTAGTTGACTTATATTTCTTTTCCCTTTATATGTTTAGTTTCTTTTATTTTTTTATTGTTTTATTCTTAATGAAGGAAATTTTTGGAAAACAAATATTTCATATATCTATCTGATGAAAGAAAGAAATCTACTACTCATAAACAAATACTGTATTTAAAAATGAAAATATTTCTATATATTTTCATTTTTTTTGAAGATATAGTAATAAAAAGAATGCCATTCATCTAACTCTAATTTTAATAACAAAATTATATAAGAAAAATTTCACAAATATTTTTAACTATTTTTTATGCATAGACATGAAATTTTTTATCATATTTGTTTGATAAAATTTGTACTTTAGAAATATTTTCTAAATCGATTAATTTACATGTTTCCTAGTTATCATATAATTAACATTGATTACACTTATTATTACATTCAACACTTTTTATATACTCCCTCCAATTCATTTTACTTGTTATGTTTTACCTCTTGCAATTCTCTTAAAAAATCACTAACAAAAAAGATAATTTCACTAAATCATTAAATTTATTATTGGATCTCAATTTAATACTCTCCGTTCACCACATTAATTATCATAAGAATAAAAGTGTAGAAACCAATTACTTTCTTCTTCCATTTCGTTTTTCAAGAGTCAAACTATACGAATTTTGATCATGCATCATATTAATATGAAAAATCTTGCAACTTAAGTATTTTTCGTCAAATATTGATCTAATCTAATTCAATTCAGCTCCAAAAAAATCGATCAAACTAACTCATATAGAATCAAACGTAACTAGTAAAAATAAACCTAGTAAGTAAAATTCTATCTTGATTCCTAAAATGTCAAAGTAACTTTTAACCTATTATCATTACAAGTAAAACTAACAAGACAAGAAAAAATATAGAGTAAGCTAAAAATGCTAAGATCCCTGAGATCTAGCTTTGTTTATTATTGTTAGCTTCATAGCTATTAACACTATTTGAATATGCTTCCTTTATCATCAGAGTGTGTGAAGATCTTAACTTTTAACACTAAAAAGTAGTAATTTATAGTAAGTTTGAACAATTGGATTTCAATAAAATAATGATGAAAGAATATAAGAATTTGATATAGCTAACTACCCAATTGTTCGTTACTTTTACAGTCCTGAAACTTAACTGTAGCAGGAGTATTTGAGCTTCTCTTCCTTTTTCTGCTGGGCTAAATTTAGTAGAGATGCAATTTCAGATCATGATTTCATATGATATGATCTTCGATTATGATTTTAAAAGCAATATTTATAATTGTGATTTCAAAATTACTTGTTATTCTTGTTGATTAATTCTGGATCTTTATAAAATCATGTGTATTGAAAATTTGTAATGTAAATATTTACTTATAAAAGAAACATGAAAATATGTAATTTATTAATTTTGTGCATGAATATTGTACACATTGAAATTTTGTAAACTTTGCCAGATGTGTTCTATTCTAATTGAAACGGTACCAGATGTATTCGATTTTAATTAGGATTTTTGGAGACTACTTTACTTTAAAGATGCATCTCGAATATTCTGTAAATTCATGAAATATTCACAAATCTCGTTTCTTCAGATTTTATTTATGATTAATTTATTTTCCACGTATTTAAAATTTAATACAAAAAAAATATTTCAATACTTTATTTATGAATTAGTATGCTCATTTATCAATAGTGAGTCACTTTTCTTAAAATTCACGTTCTCATGTTAAACCAAAACACACGAAATAAAAAGAAGAAAATGAAACTTTTGGCATATAAGTACACTTACAACTTACTATTCTAGATGTATCATAATATTTTTATTTACAGTTATATTTATATATCATAATGGTAAAAAAGAGAAGTTTAAACTTAACAAGAATTAAAAATATTCTTAAAAAAAAAAAAAAAACAATTTTTGTAGAACATACTAAAAATGACAATAGTGCCAAATAATACTAGTTTTTCTCCAGGTTGTGGCGGGCAAGATGATGTTGACAAGAGAGCTGCTTGTACTTTTCACTTTTTTTTTTTTGCTTATGGTTTTCTGTCGGAGTTTCAAATGAATGTTTGACCCACTGGGTGTGTCTTTACTTATTTTGTGGATAAATGCCAGTTTTAATACTTGATGAAAAATTATTGAAAGTGTTCATGCAATCAAAAATAATTATTCTGCAACAAAATCTATTACATTTCATATCAAATATGCAATAAGTGTGTGTTTTATATTTTCAGGATATATAATTCACGTGTTGTATAATATATCAACATAACTGAAATCAATTCTTATTATTGTATATCAAAAAATGTGTTTTGTGCATTTTTTAAAATAGGCAAATCTTATAAACGTGTACAAATTGGTAATCTATTTATTCACTTGGATAGTCTTGTAAAAGTTGCACTAGGTTCAACCCCAAAAATGAGGTTTGAGCGTTGACTTGCGTCGTGCCACGACGTTAACTACGACGCTGTTTGGGAGGCAACCCAAAACCAATTTGATTGCTTTATTTTTGTTTTGGTGAATAGTGGTGTGTTGGTTGTGTAGGTTTGAATGAGGAAAGTGTTTGGAAAATGCAGATTGGCGAGCAAATGATACAGTCGGCAAATTGCCGAAGAGGTCGGTGTGCCCGACTTGATTCGCCGTTTGGCTCAACACAATTTCAACTCGGAGCCTGTAAAATTCGGCGAGCTCAAAGAGCAGTTTGGCGAATCACCAATCCGGTCGGTGTCCATGATTAAGACTGCCATCTTGACCCCCAAGAAAGGAAGATCCTATGAAAATCGGCGGGGTAAGTGACCACTCAGGGAATCGCAGAGTGGGTCGGCGGGTGCGATTAATGTCGCCGAATGGATGCGTACTGGACAACTCTAAACGGCAAAAGGTTTTAAAGTGTAAAACTCCTCACTTTTGCTCACTTTCAAACTCGACAAACTCACACCTAGTTAGTATTTTCTATATTTTTGCATTCCATAAGTATCTTCGTTGCTGATTTGTGCGCGGATTTGGGAGTACATTGCTGCCTAGCATTTCAGTTTTATCGTAGTCAGCATCAAAAGTTGGTTGTCCAAACCCCAAAAATTATTCTATAGGATATGTACTCATTTGCAGCATCCTTATCTTTTTGAAATGTGATGGGTCTCTCTAAATGGTCTCATTTATACCTGTGTTAATTCAAAAATATTGCTCAACTTGTTTAAATTGTTGAAATCCCGTATGTTTGTGCTTTAAGCATAAGAATATTTTGTGGGAATTGAATTCGAGAGCATGGGTTGAGAATAGAAACATTGGGTCATTTGGCGAGCTAGGTTGAGCTCGCCGAACCACTCGGCATTTCGCCTAATGTCCCCACCTCGCCTTTAATTTCGTGCTTTATCTGACAGGTAAATTATGTCACTTTCGGCGAGAAGCTTGAGGTCGCCAAAAGCACTTGGCGACTCGCCAAGAGTACTTTTAATCGCCCTCTGTCTGCACCTCCTGACCCTTTGTGCACTGTAGTCTTCGGCGGGCTAGGTCTTGCTTGCCGAAAGATGTCAGTGATTCACAGAAAGGAGCCACCCTTAGCCTAATTGAGCAGCAAGTCTGTATGCAATTGTTTTATTGTGAATCTGGTTGAATGTTTTCTACTGTTTTCTGAAGGGTTTGCAGATATGGCGAAATTAAAAGCTGCCGAGAGAATTGTACCAGCACAAGAAAAGGCTAAGGGGAAGACGGTAAATGAGGAGGCCGTTACATCTAAAGGCAAGGCTACTACACCGCCCACGTCTGGTGGGAAGGAAGATAAGGGAAAGGGCAAGGGAGCCAGGGAAGTCTATGCATCTTCAGGTAGGAAACCTATTTCAAAGATTTCACGAACCCATAAAGTACCCTCATGGGCACGGGAGTTCTATGCCGTTGTGCATGCCTATTGGACGAATTCGCAGGTGGTCACTCCTAGTGGACCTAGCAATGTTGATGCTTTAGAGATAGCTCCGGTTCTTGATGCCCAAACCTCGAGCATGACCCCGGGCACTGATGCCCCGACAGATGGAGAGACTGCATAGACAAGACCTTTCTCTACTTCTCTCTCTGTCTTACTTACTTTCACTTTTGGATATTTTATTTCATTTGCATTTGAGGACAAATGTTTTTAATGGTGATGGGGTGAGGCCCACACCTTTTGTGTGCTACTCGTGCTTGGTGTTAATATTTGGGTTATTTTGTTTTAAATTATGTTAAATATTGCTTTCTGTGGATGTTTGAGCTTGTGGCTCTATTTATTTTTAATTGCAAAATGATTTTGACCCTTCCGAATATTTTTTAACTTTTTGCACATTTCTGCCACCTCTCGTGTGTTGAATGTTGCTGTTCCCTTGCAAAAATTTAAGTCTCGATTTCGATCAATACCGATGACTTGAATGGTGCTCTCAATTTAACAAACATGAACGTGCGACTGGGACGAGACCAAATGAAGTTGCGTAGACAATATGTGAACTCTTTGCATCTAGTTGTGATTAGCCATTTATCGAATTGATTCTCTTGTAATGACCGTTGCACACTAGATAAAGTGTGTGGTCTTGTTTGACTTAAGTGTCGATGCCTTGTATGATGAGCTTACTTTGAACCTTGCATGAATAAACCTAGAATTTGCCCCGTTAGTCTGATTGATTTAGTAAGGTGCCTCTTGAAATTATCTTAGGCAACTTTTGAAGAGTGTGAGCCAGAATTGACATATACCTCTTTTGTGGCCTATCCGTGAGCGTGTGAAACTCTCTTGAACACCCTTTGAGCCTTACCTTTCTTTGGAAGAAACTTGATGAAAACTAGACCTACTTAATCCATCACCCATAATCCTCATGAAGTTGTCGTTAGTTGAATAACTTACTTAGGCCAAAAGCCTAAGTTGGGGGTGTGGTGAAAAGAAAAAAGAAAGTCAAGAAGTGCAAGAAAGTCCCTCCTACCCATGGTTTTGAGGAAAATGGAACCCCTCCATATAAAAAAAAAGAGACTGAAAAGAAAAAGAAATAGAATGAAAACGAAAGAAGTGGAATAAAATACAAAAAGAAATGGGGTTTCCAACACACCATGGGAAAATTAATAATAGGATGACTTATGAGCACTAAATGATGAAGAAAAAGGGAAGGAAGTGTTGTGAGCACCACATATCATGAGGATGAAAGTCACTGAGCCTAAATGACCATACCTTTGAACCCAGCCCCATTACAAGCCTTGAAAAGACCTTTTGATCTTGAGTAAGCTAAAACAAATGTTGATTGAAAAATACGGGCAAACCTATAGGTGAAAGCATGCATTATGTTCTTCTTTGTGAGTGTGAATGTTGCATACGATTCCAAAGCTTTAAACTGTGAAACCATTGTGTCAGTATGGAATCATTCTTTGTGTGAGGGCATTAACACTATAGTTGGGCTTGAACTTGCATTTGAATCAAGTATTGCGAACTTGAGAATCTTTGGTAATAGTGTGTCACAACTTGAATCTTTGAGTACACAATTGATCTTTGCATAAGTAAATTGAGTCTTGTTGTGTGCATTCATGATTGAGTCTTGTGTAGCACTGTTTGAGACACCCTTTTTGAATGGCTGAACTTGAGTTTGCTTGAGGAAAAGCAAAAGTTTAAAGTTGGGGGTGTTGATGAGTCCACAAATTGGACTCATCTAGGGCTATAATATTTTAATAGAAATTATGTCATCGAATGCTTATTTTATCTCAATATCTGATAAAAACACTTAAGTTTTAGGCATTTGAAGTTTTAGTGGAAGCATGGACACTTAGGCGCAAAAAGGAACAAAAAGGCTGAAAAGAACGAAGAAGCTGAAACCTGAGCATCGCCAAGCATGCTTGGCGATTCGCCGAAGGGACGCACTCCGCCCTTTGTTCCAGTACGCGAAGCCCTGAAGGAGAAGGATAAAAAAGACGATGAAAGGAGCAACCAACGTTTCGCTGATCAGTTCTGCGAAGCAGAAGTATGCCGCCCAATGGTCCAGATCGCAAAGCACAAACGACGATGGACTAGAAGAAGGGTGAATCGCCGAGTCATTCGGCGTTCGCGACTAACCTCGCCGAGCGATCCGCCATCACTATTTTCTGTAGTCTATAAATACTAAACTCTATATTAATTTTAGGAGAGTCGAACAATTGTTATAAATTTCATATAGAATAGTACTTTTTAATATTTTTACCCTAAGTTTGAAAGGGTTTTGGAGACTTGAAGAAGAAAAGGGTTTCATCTTCTAGATTTGGAGTTGGGTCTCTTGGATTCTTTATTCTTGGCCTGTAACAACACTTAAATCTTCATACCCATTTGAATGCAAACTCATTTAGGTATAAATTTCTATCTCTTGATGTGTGGCTAAAACCCCCAATTCTTGGGGTGTGATTTAGCGAATATGGGTTAAGATAATTGTTGGGTCTTGCTTGCTGATAGATTCGATGTAGTTTAATGGTGATTTCGTCTAGTAGTTGTGGATGAATTTAATAAATTTGTAGTTGCAAATACAAGTTTATTTATGTGTTTTCGGCTTGCTCGAGAGAGAAGTCACGAAACCAAGACTACTAGATTGATGGCCTAAGGAGTGGGTCGACATGAGGTCCAGCTCGAGAGAGTGAACCCTAGTCCCATATCCTAACACTCAGCTCGAGAGAGTGAGTGGGATAAGGCGTAGGCTGGTCTTCATGCGTCAAGTGGGTGTCCGAGAGGAACCCATTTGAAACAGGATAAGTTGCTCGAGAGAGAACTTATTTCCACATAAAGCTTAGCCTAGTCACTATTACTCTATAAATTTTCTATCGAAAGCATGTACCCAATATTCTATATTAACCCGTATTCCCGTCACATTCCAAGGATCCCTCTCATTATTTAGAAACTCTCGTTTATTTTGTTGTTTTTATTTACTAGTGACAAAACCCCCCATTGTTAATTAACACATTTGTGTTCCCCTTTTTCATTTATAATGTTTTTACTCGTTAAAGTCTTTATCTACGACTAGTTAGAACTTAATTTTATTTTTCTATAAATTCTCAAAACCACTCTCTTGGGACGATCCCAACCCTTGGTTGGGTTACTAAACTATTGTACGATCGTAGACACTTGCATTGGAAGTTGTGTCTTGATTACACAAACATCAGTCGCTTCCCTCAAAGTGACGTGTTCTTATTATATTTGGCATTACCTCCCTTAAATACAAGGTTATATCAGATTGGGAAGTCACCTCCCTAAAAAGTGACACGTTGGAAGTCACCTCCCTAAAAAGTGACACGTTATGTTATATTATTGAATCATCGCCTCGTCCAAATTGACACATCACTTTGGATCACCACTTCCTTTAAGAGCAATATACTTTAAATTGGATCGTCATCTCCTTCAGTATGACATATTAAACCAGGTTTGCACAAATTATATTTGTATTTATGTTACATTTGCTACTGACAATCATCTCTAGATTCTACAACACATAAAGTGGACTACGTCAAAATAGGACGCAACACAACGTGGAATTTTTCTTAGCAGCGAACTGGGACATAGTCCAAAAGAGGAATATCAACTCTTAGGATGCGAGTTAAGGAGCGACTTCCACCACAATCAAACCACATCCCTATCCTAAAGCGTGTGGGTATTTTCTTGGGTTTAACAATTTCAGTTTCACCTTCGGTGAAATTTTCAACTCTCACCGGAGGAAAATTTTCAAATTCGAGTGACAATATACCTAGAGCTTTGGAAGTTATGTCCATGTAAGTTCTTACATATGGGTGTGAAGGGCCCCACATTCATAAGTGAGATGTTTGCAAACGTCTTTTCCGCGCTTAATTAATTTGTCACTCATCCTTAAGCTAAAGGTTAAATCCACATAAGAGATTTCCATTTCAACCGATTGAGTCGAACTACAAACAGTCTGATTCCCAAAGTTTAGGGATATGTAGGCGGACTTAATGTTGAAAACTTGACTGTACTCCAACAATTCTGTCATCACTCCGTTCTTGAGCTTTTCAGTTTCTCCATACTTCGACACCGAAATAGCTTTTGCATTCTTTCAAAATTGTGCGTTAAATCAAACATGCTTCAAACTACAAGTGGCTTGAGTTCTCATGTAACCTGAGATATGTAGGAAACCTAATAACATGGTCCGACCATAATTCCTCAAAATCCTTACCGTTCGCCGTTTCGAAGAGATGAATTAGTGGACGGTCAAAATTGGATTCATCAATTTCATTTACCTCAGATCTCTTTCATCCATCCCAATCAAACGAAGGGCTGTTGGTGATACCCAATTTTGACCCTCCATGATAAGAATTAACTTTCTAGTTTCTTTAATTTCAAACAATTTGAAATAATTAATTTATAAAAAATCAAAATATTTTTCAGGCTATTTTAAAGTAATTTTAGTTATTTTTATAATTTTCAAACAAGAAATATGTTTTTATATAATTAATATATTTTATAAATATTTGAAAATCATCTCAAAAGATTTTACATTTTTTAGTAAATTATTTTATTAATTCACTATAGTTCAAGTTATGACTATAATTTAGTTTATAAGTACGATAATTATTTCGTTTCGTTAAGTTTAAGAAGCTTGTTAATTAATCTTGTGTAAATTCGTCTTGATTAAGATTTGGTCAAGTTTAACTAATTAGCTCAATTTGATTATATCCTTTAGTTCAATTGGCTATAATTGCAATTCATTTAGCTATTTTGTGTTTGCAAATCTAACCCCTCTTTGCCCTCCCTTCAACTCCTTACGAGAAACCAAATTTGGGCCTTATTTGTAAATTTTTCAGCTGCCCACGTTTCCAATTACTAGCCAGCCCATTTTTGCCTTCATCAACCCACCAAAAGAAGCCCATCATATTACATACAATAGTAATACATCAGTACCAGCCGACCCCATCACGTTTCAGCTTCACGCGAAGAAATCCAGAACAGTCCGCAGCAACCCAGCAAAATCGCAACCTCCAGCATCCCAGAATCGCGACCCAACTCACGAGCAACATCCCATCGCAAAATCCAGTGACCCAGCCCACTTTCCTAGTCACAACAAGAAACCCAGAAGCGACAACAACGTCAATACATAATGATCCCAGACGGCATGAACATAACAACGAATACAATAGCAACAATATGCAGTAAACGATGTCAAATAGATGGAACAGTACACCTTACGCGTACATGCGGTACACAACTTTATTCTCGTCGTCTTCTCCCTTTCCCCCGACAAACAGTACGTCTAGTACTGTTCTAGCCTTTTTCGGCTGCGGAATTGTCCTTGCTCACGTGGATTGATGCCACATCAAGTTCAAGGACATCTAAGTGAATCGAGATCGTCCACCTCTATTTCAATCCATTGAAATTGTGAGAATTCTATTTTTTTTGGAGAGAATTGGAGTTGGAATTCAAATTCATGGGCCTTGTTCTTATCCAACTTCTCAGCCCTTTTCCCAAATTCTGAACCCTAGTTTTTCTTATTAATACCCCTGTTATTTCACTGAAAATGGGGTCGTTCTTCACTGAGAGAAGGGTCGGGGAATTTTGAGTCGATAAAGGAAAAAATCTGAGTGGATATACAGAGTTAGATACAACATTACACAGAAATACATAGGTTTTGAGATAAAAATAAACCCAAAATCGACAAGTATCACAGAGAGTATTCAAGTTCCATTTTCCTTTCCCGAGCGTGACATTTCTGCTACTCATTGGAGTCCTTGGAGTCGTATTTTGGTGGTGAAATCGTCTCAACTCGTCTTTGTCTCAGCTCGCTACCTCAAAAAAGGTAATTTCCTTTGACCTTAACCCATTTTAGCCAGCATTTTCTTTGCAATCTGAAGTTTACTGTTATTTCTTGTTCTTCCTCGCTTGAATGCCTTTTTTTTCTTTCTTTGAGTTTATTGTTGACCTTAGAGATCAGTCTTTCGGTTCGAGTTGATCTATCTTAGTTGTTGAAGTTGTTGAGAAACAAAGCGTGTCTTTCGTATGATTTATGATCAGCATGCCTTTGCTTAATAGTTTGGCTTTCCTTTTGATTCTTATCTCCAACAGTTTGTTTTCTTGTGGTTATTTTGTCCTCGTTTAGTTGCTACTTGTTAGGTTGGCTGAAATATCGTATGTTGTTTTTAGTTTGATTCTCATGTCTAATTTTTTCTGCGTTTTTGAGTTTATTGGTTAGTATCTTTAAGTTCTCTTTGCGAGTTTTTAAGAAAAGTTTTAATTTGGTTGAGGCTGTTCTTCATCTTTGAGCATTTGTAAGGCTTTTCAAATGGGTTAAATGAGTTGGTTGTTTCGTATTTGTGGGTGTAAGGCAAAATCTCGAAGCTCTTCAATATGGAGGTCGACTGTTGTTGTATTTATTGTTCATTAGATGCAATAACTATTTTTTTTCTTCTCCATTTTAAGTCTCGTGATTGTCTTACATCGTATTATTTCTTGTTTGAATTAGGTCTATGCCTTCATGCTGCTTGTTTTCGGTAGAAAACTGATTATTTGTCGTCAAATCTACCTTAAAGTGAGCGTATGCGTTTCCTAGTTCTCTGGTTGCTTCAGTCCATGTGTTTCTTTCAAATACTACCGATTTCATTCTCATTTAGCATGAAAGCCTCTTCCTAATTTATTTAAGTTGCTGATTATAGATTGTGCTAGCAATTTAAGTTCGTTTTACTTGTTGGCAGTCCCTATAGTGTATTTAGAGGAGGAGTTAAAGTACTTTTGATCAATCATTTCTCGGTATGCTCAGTGTATCTATTGATGTTATTTAAGTCTAAGAAGGTTTATGAACTAGATCTTATCATATTCTTTGTTATTTGGAAAAATATAATCTTAAGTGTGCATGTGCCCCTTTGAGAATAGTCGTACTTAGCAGACACTTAATTGCTTACTGTTCATTGGCATTTCCCTATTTGAATTTGTGTTATTTTTATTTTTATTTTGCTATCCCTAGCATAATGATTATATTACTTTCTTCATTTGATTATTTTGAGTGAGGTTCTTTGGTTAAGTTTATTATTTGTTCCATGTCACTTTCTTTTAGATAATGCTTACCCTTTCGTTTGCATGTGAAATCTATTTGAGTTCACCACGAACTCTTATTTTCCTTTCCCCGCATTTCAAGAGAGCCGTAAAGGCTCAAATTCTCCTTTGTCGAGTCGGACAACTGTGAATATCGAAGAACAGGTCTCCGGAGGTTGGATACAAGGCTGAAAATCCAAAGAACAGGTCCTTAGAAGCTGAAATACAAGTGTTTGTAGTGAGATCAAAGGTTGTATACATGTTGTATGCAGTGTGATACAGCAGAAAAATGGGCCAAAATTCCCTTTCCATCCAGTTCTTTATTTATTTAGTTCTTTGCTTTATTTATTTAGTTCTTTGCTTTATTTATGAATATATGTTGATGATCACTAACTTTCTTCTTATATCTAATTCAGATGAATCCTTGGGGAAGTTTTCTATTTTGTTACTTATTTTGCTTCAAATATTCAAATTTTGAAACTTTTTTAATTCATGCAATCTAAGCTTCAAAACTAACTTGAGAATTATCCATATTCTTTCATAGTTAGTATTTAGCTTTCAAATCCATGCCAAAGTGATTGTGTTGATTATTCGACGCAAAGCCTTGACTCGGATAAATTGTTAAGTTAAAATTTTATTTTGACACTTTAGCATTTGACTTATTTCATACTTGGAATAAGATGGGTGCATAAGTATAAAAAGACTTTTCTTATTTTAAAACAAGATTTTTCACAAGTAATCTTAAGTTTTTCCTTAAAAATTAGCCAACTTTTAAATTCGTCGGTCAACCGCGTGTTAGCGGATTCTCTAAGATGCCAAAACCCTTGCTTAGAGAATTATTTGAACTCTTACCCAATACTTTGACTTCATTAAAAATGTTTTATTCAAAAACCCCTTTTAAAATGGTTTTCTTAATTTTTCCTAAAAATTAAGTGGCGACCCCCAAATTATAAATTTTTCCAAAACATAACAAAATTGCCAAAGTTGCTAAAATGGTTTCGAAACATTAGTTTTCAAAATTGGGTTGCAACACCGTAAACCCTAAACCCTAAAGAGTAAAAAAAAAAAAACCTAACCCTAAACCCTAACCCTCGGATTCAAAACCTCGAATCTTGAGCCCTAAACCCAAAATATTAACCCCGAAACCCCAACTATTAAACCCCAAATCCTAAACCCTAAACCCTAATAAGTAAAAAAAAAAAACATAACCCTAAACCCTAAACCCTGGCCTGTGGACCCAAAACCCCGAACACTAAGCCCTAAACCCTAAATATTAACCCAAAACCCTAAATATTAAAATCAAAATCCTAAACCCTAAACCCTAACTCCTAAACCCTAAAAAGTAAAAAAAAAAGCCTAACCCTAAACCCTAAACCCTGGCCCGCAGACCCAAAACCCCAAAACCCGAGCCTTAAACCCTAAATATTAACCCCAAAACTCTTAATATTAAACCCAAAATCCTAAACCCTAAACCTTAAGCCCTAAAAAGTAAAAAAAAACCTAACTCTAACCCTAAACCTAGCCCACGGACCCAAAACACTGAACCCCGAGCCCTAAAATATTAACCGCAAAACCCTAAATGTTAAACTCAAAATCCTAAACCCTAAACCCTAAAAAGTAAAAAAAAAAGACCTAACCCTAAACCTTAACCCTAATCCTAAACCCTAAACCCTAAACTCTAAACCCTAGCTTGCGGACCCAAAAACTTGAACCCGAAGTCCTAAACCCTAAGTATTAACCCCAAAACCCTTAATATTAAACCCGAAATCCTCAACCCTAAACCCTAAAAAGTTAAAAAAAAAAACCTAACCCTAAACCCTAAATCCTAGCCTGTGGACCCAAAACCCTGAACCCAGAATCCTAAACCCTAAATATTAAACTCGAAATCCTAAACCTTAAACCCTAAAAAGTAAAAAAGAAATCCAACCCTAAATCCTAACCCTAAACCCTAAACCCTAGCCTGTGGACCCAAAACCCCAAACCCAGAGTCCTAAACCCTAAATATTAACCCCAAAACCTTAAGTATTAAACCCAAAATCCTAAAAATAAAAAAAAAACCTAACCCTAAACTCTAGACCGCAAACCAAATATCCCAAACCCCGAGCCCTAAACCCTAAATATTAACCCCAAAACCTAAATATAAGACTCGAAATCCTACACCCTAAACCGTAAACCCTAAAAAGTAAAAAAGAAACCTAATCCTAAACCCTAAACCTAACTCTAAACAATAAACCCTAGCCCGCAGACCCAAAACCCCAAACCCCGAGCCTTAAACCCTAAATATTAACCCTAAAACCCAAAATCTTACACCCGAAATCCTAAACCCTAAACCCTAAAAAGAAAAAAAAAATACCCTAATCCTAAACCCTTACCCTAACCCTAAACCCTAAACCCTAAACCTTAGCCCGCGAACCCAAAACCCCTAACCCTAAGCCCTAAACCAAAAATATTAAACCCAAAATCCTAAACCCTAAAAAGTACAGAAAAAAAACCCTAACCCTAAACCCTAACCCTAACCCTAACCATAAACCCTAGCCCGCAGACCCAAAACCCCGAACCCAGAGTCCTAAACCCTAAAACCTAAAACCCTAATTATGAAACCTGAAATCCTAAACCCTAAACCCCAAAACCTTAAAAAGTAAAAAAACAAACCTAACCCTAAACGCAAACCCAAAACCCTAAACCCTGACCCGTAGACCCAAAACCCCAAACGTTGAACCCTAAATATTAACTCTGAAACCCTAAATATTAAACCCAAAATACTAAACCAAAACCCTAAACCCTAAAAAGAAAAAAATAAAAGAAAAAACCCTAACACTAAACCCTAAACCCTAGCCTGCGGACCCAAAACCCCAAACCCCGAGCCCTAAACCCTAAATATTAACCCCAAAACCCCAAATATTTAAAAAAAAAAAAAAAAAAAAAACTCCAAATATTTCCCAAAAAAAGCAGAAAAAGCAAATTGGTGAGGCCAGTAATGAAATTCATAACAACATACAAGCCCTCAAGACCTCAAGTATTGACTCTCTTCTCCCCATCCCCAGCTGCCCCCTTAATATTTGTATTGGTGAAGTTGAAGGAGGTATGAATGGGGGGGGGTGTCAGGAGAAAACTACTAACTTGCAAAAAGGGGTGTCCAAAGGGTTTTTTTTGACTCATGTTCTGCATGAGGGGGTTCAAACAGACCATAGGAATGCCTTAGAGCTCCTGCTACCTCTCCACAATTTCCAGCCAAGCAGATCTTTCAACAGGCTCAGGTTTCTTTTCAGAATTGTGATTTTGGACAACTGCAAATTGGGTTTACTCACTCTGAAAGGTAGGTTGAAAATCAAGGTAATCAGAACAACACAAGGGTACAAACTGCTAAGGTTAACAATATTCAGAAGGGGGCAGAGAATCAGGCTCAAGTGGAGGAAAATCTGCAAAGAACTGCTGATAATACTTCTGCTAAACAGTCCAACAATAAATCCCAGGGCAAAATGAGTAAAAATAAATGACAAGCTATCAAGAAAAGGCAACAAAAAGAGTCAGAAGTACAGGTCGACAATAAACAGAAAGATCAACAACAGAATCTTTAGGTACAATAGCAACAACATGACAATTCCTTGGTTAGAAATATACTGAGTATGATATGGTAAATTCTGAAGATGAGGTGGATCTTGACACTCAATCTGTAGAGGAAGGGGCAAATAAGGAGGATGAAACTAGTAATCATCTTATCAAGGCATTTGGTTCAACCTTTCAAAGTGAGTTTCAAGAAGAAATTCAGGAAATTACTGATCAACAATGA